>JAAVUI010000008.1:0-28286 GCA_014899075.1 Fusarium goolgardi | reverse complement strand
ATAGTGTAAAGGAATTTGCTATAGGTACCTCTTACCTAGAATTTGATAAGAAGAACTGCGGATATACACCGCACTGTCGCGGAAGTTGACATTTATTACCCTTGCGACCTGTAAGAGACTAGGGTTATTTTAGGCGACCCTGCGTACCGGTCAAGTCGACTCTTAGTCTCTTACAGCACTTAATGCTACAGGCCTCAGGGGTCTCAAATGTTAGCGTGAGACCTGCTTTTGCCACTTTGCCACCTATCAATCATATATACAATCAAGAGCCCCAACTTAGATTACATATATAGCCTGGCTTAAGCTGACGATCAATACCTTATATTCCTTAGCAAATCAGTATAATCTATAGGTATATCTTATAGCCAATTAAAATGCTATATTGCTCGCCCTGTAACGCGCTAACATTCGAGACCCCTGAGGCCTATATAGGTTGCAAGGGTTAGAAATATATAGTGCGGTACAACCAGCTGTAGATTACAGAGATCACTTCCCTTTTAATCGTTAGTAAAGGTACATAAAATTACAGCATTTTTTCATAGTAAATAAGGTACTAGGTCTTTCTTTATTTATCAATAAGATAGCCGTCTCTACAGATATATTCCTATAACCTATTATGCACTTATCCCTAGCTCTTCTAGCTCTTCTTATAGGGCCGCTACAGTGGCAAGGTATGAAGAAGGGGCCCGATTTTATACATTTCCAACCCTTGCAACCTGTACTCGAAGATGTGACCTAGACTTGCATATCGTAATTACAGTCCTTGCTACTGCGGCGCTCAGGTCTGCATTCTCCAGGATGCCCTGTCATCCAATCTAGATGCTTGAAGAGACAAGAGAAGAAACCAGATGATTTTGATCTTGACCCAACAGCCGCCAGCAGGGCCTTTCTTTCTGTACAGAGTACCTACCAAAGGTATTCTACTCACTGCGACCTACCCCGTAGGTTCCTTTGCGCCAGTGCTGCATGTACTCTAACTGGAACGTATTCCATGGTCCCCAGCTTTCTGAAGTCTCCAGCGCCTCATCTGCTAAGCGGACCGTTTTCAGGCTTTTGGGAAGTAATGTCCGCGTCTTCAACCATGTTCGTCATTTCTGGATCCCTCTTTCGCTCTTTTCATTTTGATTTCTTATTTCAATCTGTATTATATCCACGCGCAGTTCCTTGTGTAGAAGGTCGTTCTATACATGGAAATCCGTTGCAGCCGCCCCGTCGCATTTTTTCTTTTTTGGAAGGCCGGTCCCTGATTTTCCTCCCACAAGTCACGCCACTCGTGTCGCTCACTCACTTACTGCTCTGTGCTTGTGGTGGGACCGCATTAGAATCTGCATCCCGGCCAGTTGTCCAGCCATTCGTTCCCCTCCACTCCAAGCTTGATTTGACTCGACTCGAACTCGAACTCGCCTCGCCAGGTTCACTCAGTCCTTTTTCTCCCCACATCAACATCAGACTATACAAGGCGAAGACGATACAGTACTGTGCGGTACTTTGCGCGGTAGTCTCAGTTTGGAAGCGTTGTCTGTGTTGTACATACCATTGCCGAAACCGATCATCTACCCATTCGCCCTTGTTATTCTTCTAGGCTACTAACATCTACGCCAGCACCAGTACTTCGCTGGTTTCAGCGTCGACATTGTTTCGCTGCTGTGCTAATGCTCGGCTCTTGATCTTCAACTCACAACTAAACCGTTTGCAAATCCTTTTTTGGATCTGTCTATTCGAATCCTGGATAACCAAGGCCGACATCGTCACCGTGCTGGACCAAGGCTACTTATCCATCTGTCGCGCTAGTCGAGGTGCTAACATTAGCCTTGTTGGGACCTTGTTCGCTGCGGTTTGCTTTTCCCCAAGGGTAAGGGTTCACTTTCTCATCTCCTGTCCTGCTCCGTTACCACAGTACTTCGAGAGGTCATTTGTAACGTCCCCAACTGCCGCCCCCCTTTCAACTACAATACTTTCCTTCAAGCAATTCGACGGCTGAGTACGTTGCTGGCAGCCGTTCTTTTCTTTGGATTTGCTTTTGTTCGATATTGATACTCTTCCCTTGGGTGTGCTAGCTAAAGCTAGAATCTTTACACTATTACCCACTGTTGCAGTTGCCCTGCCGCACGTCACTGACCGTCCACAGCCAAGTCGATAGCACCTTGGAGAGAGACATACATACATACTTCCGAGCCCGCGCAGCCTCGCGCGTTCCACCGATTTATCCCTCGCTTGATCGGTCAAGCTGGGTCACCCTTACAAAGGACTAGAGCCCATATGATATAAGATTTCTTTTTACCGTTACAATCGACCGTCGCCTTATCAGAGTGACGTTGGACCAAACGAGCACATCAAAGCTGTTGATTTAGCGGTGGACGTAGTTGATGGACCAACCGGCCTTTCAGGACGTTTAACTAGACTTTGCACCAGGCCACCAACCTCGAGCCTGCGAGCACCTGCAACTTCTTATTCTTTCTTTTTTTACAGAATACCCACCCGATCCACGATGACGACGACGTTACCGCGCCCATCCCGGCCCTCGGTTGGACCACCCAACATGGCCCTACCAGCTCTGCCAGTGAACAAGACGCGCAAAAGCAAAGGGAATTTGGCCACGCATACACCGTCTACCAAACCAGTGCCCGGAACCCCCAGATCTGGCCTTCGAGCACCGTCATCCACGACGAACCTCGCTCCTTCTGGCCCAGCACCCACGGCCGCACTTACACAACCGAAGACACTCCGCAAAAGCGTCAGCATCAACTCTTTCCCACAACCACCAAGGGGCGACACACGTACAAGTAGCGGCGTGCCGCCCAGTCCAAGAACCTCCGATAGACCCCGACTCTCAAGGAAATCGTCCAAACCAACGAAAGAATCAATGTACAGCACGTTCAGTTCCAGCACACCAAGCTTTCTCAATGGTAGCGGAGATGGAAAGTCTATCAATAATGTACGCATGTCGGATGGTTTGATCAGTGTAGCATCCCCTCCCCAAAGTCGCAGTTCCTCAGCGCAGGACTCGTATTCAACCTCGGCCACAACATATGACGATCCTGCAGAGGGGCCAGGCCAAAAATCCGATGCTATTGCCGATAAGCGAGCGTCAAAACATGATGGCAAGGGAAACGTCGTTGTGAGCGTACGAGTTCGGCCAGATGCCAACGGAAATAACGGAAGTCCTGATGGAGAATGGATGGTTGACGGGCGCAAGTCGCTCATCTCATTCAGAGGGAAGGATGGCGGAGACCATTATTATGGTATGCAATCTCAAATTGTCAGAGGTTTAGCAAAACTAACGGTTCTTAGACAACGTTTTTACGACACATGACCACAACTCCAGAGTATATGACCACATTGCGAAACGGCTTGTCCGACGAGTCATGGAGGGCTACCATGGCACTGTCTTTGCGTATGGTATGACCGGTACTGGAAAGACGTTTTCCATGCAGGGAACAGCCTCGTCACCAGGCGTGATCCCCCTTGCCATTACCGACATTTTCTCATATATTCGAGAAACGCCGTCCCGAGAGTTTCTGCTGCGAGTCAGCTATTTGGAAATTTACAACGAAAAGATCCACGACTTATTGAGTATGTCAACATCCGGCGGGGCACCGCCACAGGAAGAGATCAAGCTTCGAGAGGATAGCAAGCGAGGCGTTTATGCTACACCATTGAAGGAGGAGATCGTGCAGAGCCCTACACAGCTATTACGTGTCATCGCTCGTGGCGACCAGGCTCGAAGAACCGCTAGTACCCAGTTCAACGCTCGCAGTTCTCGAAGTCATGCGGTGGTTCAAATCGTAGTGGAGTCTCGGGAAAGGATGCCGGGCGGTGCAGCTGTGGGCGAGGGTAAGCGATCTGGTCTCTTGCCTGGTGGTGTTCGGGTGTCAACTTTAAGCTTGATCGATCTCGCTGGTTCTGAAAAGGCAGCTGAGTCGAAGGAGCGTAGACAAGAAGGAGCCCACATCAACAAGAGTTTACTCACTCTCGGAACCGTCATCTCAAAACTTTCAGAGTGGAAAGAAAAGGAAGCCAAGGGCGGAGACAAAGAAGGAAAGCATCTTCCTTACCGTGATAGCAAACTTACTCGATTGTTGCAGGGCGCATTGTCCGGAAATTCTCTAGTCAGTATACTTTGCACGATTCAGATTGGTGCTGGGAACAGCGCGGTTTTGGCCAACAACCATACTTTGGAAACGATCAATACGCTCAAGTTCGCTTCGCGGGCCAAAAACAGCATCGTCAGCCATGCAAAGAAGGCCGAGGAGGCCCTTGGTGCTGGTGGCGAAGGCGGAGCTAGAGTGTTGCTTGAACGTTACCGCATGGAAATTACAGAACTACGCCAGCAGTTAGAAGCTCAGGCAAAGAAGAAAAAGGGTGATGGGGAGGAAGAGCCGGTTCTCGATGAGGAAGAAGAGAAGGCCAGGGAGGCACAGGCGGCAGAGCGACACGAGGAGCAAATCCTTGAAATGCAACTCGCTCGAACGGCGCTCAAAGAACGAATCGACCATCTGAACCGTCTGATTCTTAGCTCCAAGTCGATTGGCGTCAACACGAACGGAACAATGAGCGCACTCGGCCAATATTCACGATTCTCGCAGTTCTCACAGTTCTCACAAATTTCGTTGCCTGCGTCAATCCGCTCGTCGGTAGCTACATCTTCGGGCGGCAGACCACTTGTCGAGCGTACATCGTCAATGACATCGGCATCGTCGACAATCGGCCGACGCTCCAGTGGCGGCCAGAAGAACTCTGGGGATAATACGCCGGTTGAGGCTGAGGATGACAGCGCAGGGGAATTTGGCGATGGCACCGCATCTTTGACAGCACAGAACCGTGCTCTCCAAACTGATCTCGCAGACAAGAACCGTTACATTGCAACATTAGAGAAGCGTCTTCTCCAAGCACGCCGCGCCAGCTCTGGCCGGGCCTCGGTCGGGTTCGCTGCCCCCAACAAAGCAATTATGGTCGGAGAGGACCACAGCGTGTCTGCTGCACTCAAGGAGAAAGATACCGAGATTGCGGACCTTCGGGCGAGACTAGACGACAAGGACAGGATGTTGGCAGCTTTGAGAAGCGCTGCACGATCACGCGATACAGCTGAAGCAACCGTTGAGCCTCGCTCTCCCTTATCACCGCCGCCAAAGCCAGCTGCGCAGGAATCATATACTGAAAAAAGCGTCAAACCCGTGGGGACCGAGAAGAAGCGAACGCGGGGTGTTGATGAGATGAACAATCTTCTGGACGAGATGCTGCAGGATCGAGTTGAGAAAGGGCAGGTTGTCAGGGGTAAGCGAGGAAGTGTACGCTTGGCAGTAGGACAAAATATGGACTCATTAGCAGAGCCAAACCTCGAGCCATTACGTCGAACTCCTACGCCAAACCCGCCCGAGGATCACAAAGACGTGTCAGTAGAGGCATAGGGGGCAAGAGGCGTGTGTTGAGTTTACTGGCGTTTAAGGAAATGGGAACGGATCTGCGGGAAAAGGGCTTTGATTGCGTTATACCCGATTTTACTTTCGTATGTTACTGAAGGAGAGATGGCGGAGGGGAGGGTCGAGTTTTGGTTTGCTTCGTCTTTTTGGTAATGCGGCTACCCGCATACGTTTTTGTTCATTTCCGGACTTCGGTGAGGAGCAGCGAACCGCAGCGACGGTGTTATTTCGATTTTCTTACTCCTTTGAACAAGGAGGCGGGTGGTAGGATTGCTCTCGAAGAGACCCAACTTCCTTCATCCCACTACTTTTATTTTTTCAGTTATGTATTATATATCATGACGAGTCCAAGGCGGAAACATTCAGCGGCAGCAGCGACATCTGGCTGTTGCATTCAGTTAATCATGGAGAACGGGGGAAGAAGTAGAAGACGAGGAACGAAAGAATGAGAGACAGTTGAAGCATAAACTCTTATCCCCGTTGTTAATCAATTGTGATGTATCGTAGACCCTTGGAGAGACTTGTCGTCTTCAGTCTGTCCTTTGGCCATAGTCTATTGGCCAAAGAATCAGATTGTCTGTGACAGTTTGGCTCTGCTGTTAGCCGAAACGCCGTGCTGGCTGAGGGGCTCAAGTCTCCTAACCCACTCGTTCTTGTTTCTATTGGCAACTTATGATCATGCCCATTCACTGCTGCTGAAGTCATTGGACCATGAACAAGACGCCAAAGTAGGGTGGTAAGCCTCTGCATGAAATTTTATATTGCCCAATGCTCGACAGTGGTGTGGTGATCTAGTCAGAGTGCGGTTCACAGGCTTATGCTCGGATCCGAGGACGGATGTTTTGTCAATCAAACATCAAACGCGCGGGGGAAGAAGCATCCGGTAGATTGACCAGAGCGATCTGTTTCTCCGTCAACTTCCGTTCCGAATTTGTCATGATTGGTTTGCTTTCCCGCACTTTCCGAAACGATGTAGAGCATTTGTTTCTTTTTTTCCTTGGTAGTCGAAACGATCAAACTTGAGAAGTCTGATAGTATTGGTTTTCGAGATGTGATCCCTGATATTACCAACAGGAGTGTGTCTGGAGAGGTCAGTACGATGGAAGTCTTTGATTGGCTGCGACTGTCAAAGAGTTGCTAAAAACTGAAACAGGGCTGGAACTTGTAGGAAGCAAGAAGCCCGGCCTTTTTTTTTTTGCTTTTGCCATACATCCCTGTCGAGATTAGCAAGGAGCCCGTACCTTGCAGAAGCGCGGACTAGGATGCGATGCTCTCGGGCTCGACTAGAGAGAGATATGGAAAGGCCTAGGAAGGTGATCAGGTCTGCGAGGGTTCAACGAGTTACAGTATGTAACTCAAGGAGTGGTGTTCGTAAGTTGGACTAGAGTTGTAAAGTTCGGCTTTCGCATGTACATATTTTATGCCACATCCCGACGGCTTTCAACTGGTGGTAAGTGACGACATGGAAGATCATCACCATCTCGCCTATCCATGGCATGAGGGAAGTATGAGCATGTAATAGGCTGGCCTTTGAACTTCTGTAACAGCTCTCAACTTTAATCGCAGATGATCTGGCGATTTTCGTGGGATGATCGTCGGTAACCGGAACACGACATGTTTCCTGTTGACGTTATGTCGTGGCGCAGAGCAGTTGTGCTTCTTGTATGTACCCCTTGCACAATTAGTCTGAGGTAGAGCGTACGTACTCCGTACGGATGGACAAATCATGGTCAAACCCCCCTGGTGCTTCTCTGTTTGATGTTCCTCTAGAATAGAATAGAACCCCCCGCAACGTGATGTGGCATCTATGCTTGGCTTGTTGGTTTAGGTCTAGGAAATGGTTTGCTGTGCAATAGGTATCAAGTGAAATTGATAGGAATGGAAGGAGCATTGATGATAACCTTAGCTTCGTATGGCAGGCGCAAATAAGCGACCAAACACCACTAATTGGTCACATGTGAATTTCGCTCAGTGCAATCACGCTGTAGGTCGTGCCTCCCTCATACGAAATTTCATCCGTGCTTGAGTATCCCGAAGCAAGCGCTGCTTCGGACTTCCTTCCCATCCAGGGTGTACCCTGTCATGGACCGGGCTCCATCGAACAACGGATGTCTTTTCATGTCCTAGGCCTAGATATTCCAGGCCAAGATCCGGAGAAATTTAACATACTGACCCCTTCTGATCCTAGAACCTTTTGTTTCTTCTTCCCTTGTTCTATGTCCTGTGGACTTTTTTGGTTACCATTTATCTTCTCTTCTTTTCTTATTCTCTGCAGTGCAGGACGCACAGGCTTGATGCCTTTACTTTCAACTTGAACTACTAACTATTCGATTCTTTGCACATTCATTTCGCCCATTTTTCTACCGTTGGAATCTCTTGAGACAAATTGTGACGAAAACCACATTCGTATTTACAATCAGAGCGTTTGCCTGACCATCGTGAAGAGAACCCGTTCTGGTCCAGAGTGTTCGTGTACACTGCTCAAAGAAACACCACATTGCTGCTTGTGTTACGCCATCGGGTCAAAGCCAACGCATTCTATCCTTGACATTCCTTATAACCAAATCGTTTATCGAGAAGAGCCGATTTTATCTTCTGTCGGACTTGTTACCATTGCATAATCAGCGGACTGAAGAAAGCAGTACTTTTCGAGTCGAATTGCTGGTTTTGGTTCTATTTCACCTTTTTGACTTGACTGCTTCATTTACATCACAATCATTATCATAAGATCTCACAATGTCGGGCCCTACCCAAACTAAGATGCTGGTGGTGCCGCCCGCACTCAATTTGCGTCGAGCTAGCTCTTATAACGCCCAGGATCGAGGGCCAGTCTCCTCAACTTCGTCACGATTCAACTTCAATCACCTTTTCTTCTCACCACCTGCCTCGCCAGCTCTCCCAGCGCTTGTACCTCGACCTCCGAAAAGAAGGTCGAGTCAGATCTTGGTCACTCGACCAAGTCGAGTCTTCCGACGTCTTTTCCTTCTCGGCATCCTACTATCAATCTCCTACCTCGCGGCCATGGCTTTTCAGAACCCAAATGTGATTCCAGCAGCAGTATGGCCTTACTTTGAACAAGACGAGTTTGAGATGGTTGGTCAGGATGCCTTCCCAGATTTCCCCACGCCAATCATCGTCAACGACAACAAGGGCCGCTCGAAGTGGACTGTCTTTATCCCACCGAATGCAGATTTCCCTTTGACTATGGAACAGTATGCTGAAATGGGAAGCCAGTGTCGAGAAGTTTCTTCGCGAGCAAGAGACATCCACAACAAAGGACCCATCACTGAAACTGCCATCATCAACTACGATGCTCAAGATGAATACTATGTCGACGTCTACGAAGCCGAAAGATCGGGCCTTCTTACTCCTACAAAGGGGCTTCGTGCCAAAAACAAGGGCAAGTTTGTTGGAGTTGATAAGAAACACCTGAAGCATAAGCCTGTCTGCGAAAGCACTATGACCTTTGTGCTGGAATCCACAGATGCTGGCCTTGGCAATACTCTTATGATGTTGTGGACCTTCTACGGACTTGCTAAGCAGCTTGGTCGTGACTTCTTCATCGTCGACAAACGATGGGCTTACGGCTCTTGGGATCAAATCTTCGATATCCCCCCCGTACCAGAATGCCGCCCACCCCCAAGGCACCACATGGTCCCTTGCCCCTTTCAAGCTCGCCATTTGGTTGTCTCTGCTGCAACGGCAAAAGAAGTGTTTCCAGCCCTGCTGGCTCAGAACCATCGTGTCGCTGGAACAAATGATGGCTTGCGAGATCTCTTTGAGTTGGCTCGCATAGGGTTTGAAGACCTTTTCTTCCTGAACGAGGAGGATCAAACCTACGTCGACAACCGTATCACTGGTCTTCAGGCAAAGGCAAAAGCTGAGGACAGCCTTACGGCACATGCGCCTATTGTCGGACTCCATGTTCGCCATGGTGACCAACACCCACTCGAGTTGCAGTACAGCGAAACCTACATCCCGGCCGATGTCTACCTCAAGCAGGCTAGCCATTACGTCGAAGAATACTATAACGCAACTGGGGTCGAGGGTCCCATTAAGCGTCACTCCATCACTCTTCTGGCTTCAGATGACCCCACAGTTCATGAAGAACCTGAGTTTGCGCACACAATTCCTTCTCAAGACCGAATTCGTCTCGCTTCAAAGGGTGCCATTGCCAGAGCTAGCGGTAATAAGCATCAGTCCAACAACTTCGTTGAGAACACATTTGGCTGGGAAGGTGGCTTCTTTGCTCCTCTCTTTTGGAACCTTGGCGTTAATAGCCAGAACAATGCTGCCGAAGCACCTGCAGGGGTTCACGTTCAGGATGTTAACGAGGAAGCCAGGCACATGGCACCGCCATCGCAAGAAACTCTGAGGCTTCGTGGCCTCGTCGGCCGAGCTTATATGATGGATCTTTCTGTACTCGCCGAGTCAAGTGACAAAATGGTCTGCACTGTAAGCTCGATGGGATGCCGGTTGCTGGCCGTGATGATGGGCTGGGAGGATAGTATGGAAAATGGTGGCTGGCACAACGTGGACGGCACCTATGGCTGGGCAGGGATCGACTGGTAAGTAACCAAGATTACCAACTACATCTTTTCTATATTCTTGGATTATCACATGAGTCGTAACCCGCAACGTTAGGGCAAAATATCTGATGAGGCACTGGTGATGTTGGGTGGCGTTGTTTCTAAATAGCATACAAGATACCAATCTTTCTTTTCTTCGGTTTCAACCACGACATTAGATGCGGTGTAGACTTGGTGAATATCGAACTTGCACTTTCCTTTGATAGGTTCCAAGGGCACACTTTACGATCCTAACTTGTGAGACTTAAATAATTCCTTGCAAGGGCGGTCTTCCTCCGAGGTAGCAATAAGATTAGGTATCTCTGAATATAGAGAATACTTCATCACTGTATCATTAAGTGTTTCACGTAAAGTTTAATTTAAAGTATAGTTATCGATTTATGTTTCTGATGAAGATTTGTCTACATTTCTCACTGACAGATTCATTAGTCTGGTTTCGACAAACTGCCAGGCGGATAAAAATGGGTCCTCTCCATCATGTTCTCCAACAGCGCGCCGCGCGATTCCTAGGCCGATTTCCTTACAGATTAGTTAGCTACCGCATCGCAGGCTTCTTAGCTCTACAACCTCTCCATCGCAAATATGTCTACGCCTACACCAAAGGAAGGCACACCAGCCGCGAAACCTCGACTCAAGATCAACGTGAATAGATCCTCATCATTCGTTGCAGATGCAAATACAAGCGCGACACCATCAGCCTCAGTCCCAACTTCGGCCATTGCCCCAACACCAACGCCGACAGAAGGAGGCCGCAAAGTGAAGCTCAAGATCGGAAAATCACAACCTTCCACGCCAGCCGAACAGCCCCCGACCAAAACAAAAGCCGGACGACAGCCTAAACCCACACAGAAGCTCGTTGAGAGCAAGAAGCGCGCGCACGATGATCTGGACGATGAGTTGGGATCGGCGCATCCGACGACGAAAATTAAGCTCAAGGCCACAAAGTCAGGACTCACTCCAACGGTGGTGGTGAAGCCGAAGGGACGCGCACCAGTTCACCCGCCAGGAGATGGTTACGACTCAGAAGCGAGTGATAGAGAGAAAGACCCATCGATCGAGGAACAGTTTGTCCTGAGAATGATGCCGGGAGAGCACTGCGATTATGTCAGATGGTGTATGGAGAATGGAAAGATGGGTATTCCCCGGAGTGCAGGAGGAGCAGACATTCAACTCAGGTTCTTTGAAGAGGACAGTCGAAGGGCGGTCGTGACAGTCAAGGGACAACCCTTTGCTGCTGTCATGGTAGACTTACCCACGATTACCGAGGCGATGAAGACATGGGATCGAAAGTCATTCCTTAAATCCGCCGACATCTGCCAAATGCTTCTGGTCTACGCCAGGGTTTCCAGCGAAGCTGAGGCCAGGGAAGCGACTCTGCCGAGCATGATCGACCAACATTTCAGGTGGCCACACGGCCTGACGCCACCCATGCATGATTGTGTCAACCGGCGATTCGCAAAGACCATCAGTCGTAAGGAGATTGAGGACAAGGAAGCGGAAGTCGAACGCCTGCTCGCCGAGGATGCTAAGGCTGGCTCGACGCGCTGGGAATGGGTCGACGAGACCAAGGACGATGATGATGACGGCGCAGATGAGGATGCCGACGGCGAGATTGACGACACTATGGACTACTTCCAGAGCCAGGATGGATTGTTCGGCGGCGAAGGTGAAGGAGATGACGACCTCGAGGCCGATCTGGAGGCTGCTTTCGCTGGAGAAGTCAGCGCCGAGACTCCTGCCACGGGTCCGGATGCGCCTACGCCTATGACAACCACCCAAGTGAATACACCTGCGCCTCTACAAGACAGTATTGAGTCGGACGAGTCAGAAGAAGTTTCGGACGACGACGACGATGACGACGAAGACCTGGATGACGATGCTCGTGCCCAGCGTGACGAGGAACAGGGTGTCAAGGATATTATCAATGACCTCAAGAAACAACTGGGCAACAAGCAAGCTGAGCTGGCACGCACGACGAACAAGATCTTGCGAACTCGCATTGAACAAACCATCAAGCAGCTCAAGGCAGAAATCGAGCTCAAGAACTCATCTATTGGTATCGAGACAGATGACTAAATGTCATGCGATATGGCGCAATGGTCACAGGATAATATAATACGGAAGAAAAGGCTCATGGCAAGGGAATGGCGTTAGGGCGTGGTCCAGGACTTGGGGAGGCATGACTTAGATATGAATTCAGACCAAATACCACATTGATTTATTACAAACAATCTGCCCAGTAGCACTTCAAGACATGCTTCATTTATCCCCTCCTTTCTGACTCTCCGCCTTTCTAACGAATCGTTCCTCCATGAAATTCGTCAAAATCGAGCTTTGATCAAGGCTGAAACTCTACATATCCAGTTCACGATCGACCTAGCAACTGCGCAGTCCTTATCTTGTTGACAACCAGAACCTCCGTTGCCATATCTATAACATCCTTCCATACTGCATGGCGGCTGAGCTCTTCCAGGCTTTGAGGATCAAATCTGGCTTTGACCTTGTTCGCCACACGTCTTTGAAGTGTTCGCTGGAGTATTCCACCTAGCTCGGCATCGCGCTGCGTCTGCTTCCTAAAATAAGAAGTGATAAAATGACTGTCTCTCAATTTCGTGGTCTTGTGCTCGCGATTCCACCGTTTTGTAGAGTCGATAGCGTCTTGAATGCGTGACTCGGGAGTTGACGAACGGGAGGAAGCTTTGTAGTAGGTCAGCACTTGTTGAAATAAGCATATTAACTTGGAAACCACCCACTTTGTTGTTTTTGTATGCTCGGTTGGAGCTCTGCTTTTGCTTTTGTCATTGCACGTGTCTCTCTACTCGTGGTATCAGGTGTAATCGGGTCTAGATTGGCCGTCTTCGTGACAGCTGGTTTCGAGGGCTGTTTCATTCCCGTTGAGAGCGCATCCAGTTTAACCTCCATATCTTCGATTTTCTTGTGCCATTTGGTTGAAGTTTCTCTCATCTCCTGCTGTACCCTATCGATGTCGGCTCGAGTGGCCGGCGGCTGGCCTTGTAAAGTAGCCATGAACGACTTGACCGTGTGCACTTCGTACATTATTCTAGTCATTCTTTCTTCGTTCTCGCGCCTGAAGTCTTGGTCATCAGAAGTACGAAGAACAAGTTTCTTGACGTCATCTTGAAGTTTGTACGCAAGTGTCGAGAGAGCGCGGAGATCCACTTCAACACTCATGGTTGCAAGTGCCTCCGCTTGCTTGAGGAGCTTTGCACCTTCGCCGTCCGCATGGTCTATAGTTTTTGTTGTAGATGAAAGTAGCAAAGAACTAGTGGAAGTACCAGATGTACTCGAGGTTGTATTATTGATGTTCTGGCTTGCCGGTGGCGAGAGGGGGGCCGCAGCCCGGATTGGACCTCGGCGAGGTTGACGGCGAGTCTTGGCTATCTTGGGCATTTCGAAGCAGAAGAGGTTCCCACGAAGGCTTGCTGTTTATTACTTCGATGAATTAGGGACATATGTTAAAAAGGTGAAGGCTGCTGTTTCTTCAGAAGGGTACAAGGAGGAGCGCCAAGTGTTCCAGTACAATCATCATCTCCTGTGTAGGATCATTTGCGTGGCTGTGATGTTGAGCAGAAGAACGGATTGAAAAGAAGAAGGGATGAATTAACAAAAAGACTAAACTCGATAATCCGTTGCATGAGTTTAAGGTGAAGGAACAGTGAGTAAATTACCTGTTGAGGCAGGAAAGAGGCATGTGAGCACGACGCAGGCGAAAGCAGGAGCTATCTTGCCTGCCTGCCTACGTACCTACCAATCGCTGCCGAATTCTACAGATTTATAGCAACAATGCTATGTATTGCCTGCTCTTATCTAACTCGTATTAATTTATCACAGGTAAGATAGAAACAATGCAAAGACAGGTTAGAGGGGTATTGTATGTGCCCGAAGAAACAACCATAATTCGTCCACCCAGACAAAACATCAACAAAAGTTCAAGCAAGCACACTAGACACTCCAGCTCATACTACCTGTTCCAGATCGCCAATGACCTCAGCATCCTTTCCCTTTAGTCTCTCCTCTCCAATCCATCTCATAAACATGCCCACGTCCTTAGCAATCGCTGCAGACAAGCCCAACTTCTGCGCCCACATAGGTACCAACCCTTTCGCATCGGACACTGTCCCCATCATCCACTCCAAGTTGCCATCCTCCAACTCCCGTACCCTTTCGATGCTGGAGTAGGCTGCTCGAATAGGGCCATCGTGCACAGCCACGTCTGTAGCTTCATCGCTGGCCTGGATGGCGATCTGAATGACCATGAACTCCTTGCGACCACGCACAGCAGCCGTGGCCTGAAGAACTGGAAACACGCGCTTAGATAGCGGGCCAGGGAGGTCATGGACAGACTCTTCGCGGCGAAGTGTCCAGTCAACCCACGTCTCGCCTTCGAGCTGGACCTCGATACCCGAGCAATCCCACTCTTGTAGCCTCTTGAAGCTCACAACACCCGGGGTAAAGAGCCTTTCAGCTTCAGCATGCTTCTCCTTGAAACATCTCACAAACTCATCCCAATCCGCCGTTCCCTTTTCCTTCTTTGGTTCGTGAGTGCTTCGTCGTAGTGCCCAGAGCTCCGACTGGGCTTTGCCAGGAGAAACGCCGAGGCCGGGGTTCTTCTGAGCAACGATGTCTAGAGTCTCGGCGTCTACCGTACGCTCAAACACATGGACAGGAGCTGTAGAACCGTCATATATCTTGACTGCTTTGTGCTTCCATAAATCACCTGTGGAGCGGAGCTCTGTGGCAGGCTCCACAGAAGGGATCTCGGAAGGGACGGTTTGTATAAAAGGTACGGCCTCGAGAAGGATTGAAGCGAGAAGTACTTTGAGCTCTTCGGATTGTGATCCTGCAGCCGGAAGCTTAGAAGGATGAATGCCCCAGAGACGGACAATGGGTCCGTATGACGCGCTCATGATGTCTTGATGAGTTGCTGAAATGTAGCACTGACTGGGTCTGGTCCCTGGCTTGGTCAAGGATACTGTCAAGACGGGTATTGATTTACACTAGTAACTTGATGGCTTCTGTTTGTAGTTATATGAGAGTTAGTGCCAATTAATAAAGCTGATGGATGATTATGGGCTTAAAATCGAGTCAGTAGAACAGTAACAGTGAAGCTGCAGTCAAACTGGCAAGTATGTGGTACAGTCGTCATTGATGGCGCTCGCCTCAGTGGGGTTTGCTCTGCCAACTTCCAACTTCACTTCACCTAAAGCCTCATGAGATCGCGCCTCTTAGATACATATCAGATCAGATCAAAAAAGACGCGTACAGACACGGCCAATTTAATTCCGGAAACTGAACAAGTAATTCATATTTTGATCGTTGCTAATTAAAAATGTGTATTCTATCGCCAGACTTTGCTGGCATGGCATGACAATTAACTTCTCTTTTTGGAAATAATACCAGCCCAGCCAATACAAAACATTCAACTCCTCAGCATGCCCGTTGCATTCGCTGCATATATACAACTTATTTCGTGTCTTCGCATCATTGCCATCAGGCATAAATTTACTGGCGTCGCTCCCAGTGAATGTTGGCGGGCTCAAGAGGTCGGGAGAAAAGCGAGGCGTAGTCGGTGTCGATCAGGGTGTGACCGCCATCAACGTTGCGGAACTTGAACTCGCGAACGACCTCGGCAACAATGGTTTGCAACTGGGCGTTGGCGAAGTGCTCGCCAATGCATCGGTGACGACCAGCGCCAAAAGGCAGGTAGGGAGAAGCTGAGCCCTTGCTGACAAGACCATAGCCGTAGTCGATCTTCTCCTCGTCCTCGCCCTTGGAAGCCATTCGGGGGAAGTTGGGAGAGTCGGCCTCCCATCGGTGAGGGTCCCACTCATCAGGGTTGGGGAAGTAGGTAGAGTCGGTAGCGCTGACACCAGGAGCGGCGAGAAGAGTGTGCGAGGTGGGAATGACATATTTGGTTCCAGGGACGGGCATGGGAGACTTGACGGCGCGCATGATGGAGTGGATAGGAGCGTGGAGACGAAGGGTCTCCTTGACGATAGCCTGGTTAAGGGGCAGCTTGGCGAGGTCTTCGTAAGTCAGAGGAGGCAGATCAGCACCGAGGTTCTTGACCTGCTCCTGGTAGAGCTCTTCCATGATGTGAGGGTACTGAGCGAGACGGAGCATGATCCAAGAGCTGGTAGAGGAAGAAGAGTGTTGACCAGCCATAAGGAGGGCAATCATCATGTGGGCAACCTCGTGGTCAGGGACACGGGTACCGTTCTTGTAGGTTGAGTTCATAAGGTGCTTCATCATGTCGTGCTCAGACTCATCGTTGCCCTTGGCGCGGCGCTCCTTGATGGTATCCATGTAGATCTTGGCAACAGTGCGCTGGGCGTGGTCGCGCTTACGGTTCCAGGGGAGAGGGGCCCAGTGAAGCATGAAGTTGATGGGGGTGAAACCCATGTCGAGGTCGTGGTAGAGAGCAGCCAGGGACTCGTCAAACTTGCTGCGAATGGCGCTGCCCTGGAGGGCGTGGGAGGCAGTAAAGATAGTGATCTCAGCCATCTTCTTGGGGATATCGACAATGCCGGACTTGCCCTTGAAGTCAGGGCTTCTCTTGAAGTAATCGCGAACCTCGGAGGAGATGATGGGAACGTAGGATCGGAAGGCTTCGGTGGTCAGGGCAATCTTCATGAACTAGGAGCGAGTCTGTCAGTATACTGTTCAAGAGGTTTGACGACTGTTGTTTCTCACCTTCTTCTGTTCCATGAGCTTAGCGTTGGGGCAGTCATAGACGACATCCTTGCCAAAGACAGGAGTGGTGAGAACGGTGTAGATCTCCTCAGCACACACATCCTTGAGCTTGCCGTTGAGGATGAAGTCGTTTCCAGCAGGGCCAACAGCAACAGTGGTTTTCTTTCCGAGGAGGATAAAGGTGAAGACATCGCCGTGCTAGAACAAAGTTAGCTTTTGATCGTTTTTAGTTCTGGTATCGCAGCCTCGAGAGTTTCTACGTTCACGAGGTTCGAAATGGATTCCCAGCTCAGTTCGGCTGTCAAACGTACCTTGGCACGGTTCTCTCTGAAGAACGTAGGGGGGTCCATTCCGTATGTGATGGTGCTTCCGACAAAGGGGAACCAGTGGAAGACCATAGGGGGTTCATTGGGGTTTCGGAAGAGGAGCTGGTTGAGGACATTGAGGACGACGGAGAGGACGAGGAAGGCTCCAAATCCGATTCCAACTTGCTGACCCAGGGGAATTTCCTGGAATTGTTGGGCGAGCGGGTGGCTCGCCAGTTCTTGAAGGAGACCCATGGTTGGGTGTCGTAGTGAAGAGATGCGACGTTTCGGTTCGACTCTTGAAGAATAGAAAGTTTGATTAAGAAGAAAGAAAGATCAAGACAGAATAGTCGCCGTAGTCAACGCCAGGAAGAAAAAAGGGTTTCCAATGGCGAGCCTGGAGAAAGTAGAGACTGACAGGAAAACAAAGTGAAAGTAAATGGCGAAGGAGATTAACTGATATGTAATTGCGACAGACCCCGAACGTCTTTTTTTCGGACCGGGGTGTCCTTTTAGTTAGGTACCGTACTGTAATGCAAGACCCCACCCGTCTTCCAGCAACAGCGCGGCACACCGCCTGCACTCTTTCGAGATTTAGTGGTTCTTGTGGTGGCTTGTGGTGGTTCAATTGACAGTTTACTTCCCGTTGTCCTGTAAAACGGATCCCGATATGGTCCAACCATGGTGGACGGTGCCTGGAAATAATGGGGGCATTGATCTTCCCGTCATGAAAGGGTGTGATATGATTGGTCATGAGGTCCCGAATTCGTATTCGCATCTACTTCTAGAACTCTGGTGGTGCCAGATCTGAACAGAGACTCTCTGCCCTCCTTTTTCGCATTCTTATCGGCCCCGCCAATCGAATTACTTTTTGCTGTGGTATTAATGGGTTGCAGTACGTACTGCATATAAGAAATGCCAAGTGGTGGTGATGGTAATGGTGATGACGAACTGCCAGATAGGTATCGGGAAGTTGAAAATCAGCAATATTTTAGTACTACCTACTACGTGTCTCAACTTTTGATCTCACTGCTGACAGTAGCAATCCTTCTGAGATAAAGAGGACTCTCACTCTCACACCATATCATAGATTTACTAGCAACTGCTTAGTCTTATTGTTACTCAGCCAGATTCTGAAGCCTATTAGAAATGGGCTGATGAAAAGCCTTCAGGGCTATGGCATGGTCCGAATAAGAAATCGATGTTTTCTCCATGAGTTATTGTCAATCATCGGCTATTCATTAATGTGACGATTCCTCGAATCATTTTCAGGGTCCTTGATGAATAAGGCCATGTCGGTAATTGGTCAAAGTTTTTTTATTTGATTTTGACATATCCAGGGTGGTCAGAACATGCATGGTTCAAACAACATCAGTATTGTTCACATGCTGATTACTACTGCTTCGAGTTATTGATGGCTCATGTAAGCTGTCAGAGGACGATCATCTTAGCGTTTGTGATACCAAGACTTCAGCTTTATCTGAACTTCTCCATGATTACTGTCAGCAGAATCTTCACTATGTTATACTCGTATTTTCGGTGGCAATGTTTCGGTCAAAATTCACCATACGATGCAGTCGAGGTTATGATACCGCCGAAAATATCGCCCATATCCCCAGTTATCAACCCCTGAATTGGTAGCAATAAACATCAAGAAAACATCCTATATCTGATCCCAGAGCCCCGGATCACTCCGATCACTTAAACCACCTCGTCTCCAATGCCCCGCTTAATATGGGCTGACGCTTCCGGGGGTTGATATGGTAGAGGACTTGACATGTAGCCCGTATCCCTTCCGTATTCAAACGGTGAACGATAATATGGCCCAGCAGGTGACCGTTCCGTTCCGTGTTGTGTGCCCCGTCCCTATCAGCAATCCTTTGCGACGGCCCGGACCGGGGCCTGTAACAGCGCCGGTCCCGGGATGTTGATCCAAACAACCAACTCATCGCCTGCAGTATTACTGCAGTATCAATCCTTTAGGCTCAGGATGCCTCGAACGTGGGGGGTTCATGTTTGAGACTGTGAGAAGGCCCATGAGGCATCTTGTCAATATTACTGTTCATGTTCCATACCTCACTCTTCACGCGATCAGTAGCCGAGACACTGGGGTAAGTCAGCCGCTCGAATCCAACTGACTACCTACTTATATCAGGATACCACAGTTAGTTTAGTAGTTGCGCCTCAGCTGATGTTTTTCACTCAGTGGCCAGTCCATGTATTTGCAAGTAATATTTTTTATTCCTGTACCCTATACTATTAAATCATGAAGGGAATATTCCCGACGCCTACAACGAAGACTATCTACACGGGAAAAATAGACTCGCCAGGCTAAAATACGTAAAAGTAGAAAACATGCCAAATTCACCGTGTATCCCATAAAAAGAATGCGCAAAAATGCACAAAGGTATCCTCGCCTGTACGTGATGAGTCGTTAATAACATGAACGTCGACCTCATGAGCAACTTTGCGTACGTCATAACTGCAGCCACCAACATATCTCACCAAATCATTAAAGTTGCGTAAACGACAGACACAACTCTGTTGAACCTCGTTATAAGGAAGGTCCAAACTGCTCTTGTCATTTCAGGAGCAGAACGAGGCATGGCTAGCGTCACATCGCTAGGTTTTCTAAGCAACGATGCTCTTGCCGACAGCACCCCATCGAAGTTTTCGCAATCCATTGCCTGAAGATCGGATGACTTCCTGACCGCAAGACGTGGTGTCGTTGATACTGCCAACACTGGCCACCAGCGCCTCTTGCCTACCAGCTTCACGACCGATAACATACCCTGCACCAAACCCCACCACAGACACAACAATGACAACGCCGGCGCTGACAACCCATGTGAGGAGAGTTGGTGAGATAGTGGTAGGCTCTTCCGTCTGGGCCACCTTCTTCTTCTTGGTAGCTCGTGGGGTTGTTGGCGATCCAGAGCTGTGCTTGGAAGTTCGTGAAGGAGATCTTGATCCCCCGGCCCGTTTGCGGGGTGGAGACGGCGCGGCGGGTCGTTGGACCCTTCTTGGTCTTGGAGGTTCCTGTGACAGCTCCGCCTCCGGCACAAGTCGCAGCTCCATCGGCTGGTTGCTGGGCCCTACACCTGCGCTGACCGCTCGTTGAGCTTCGGCTTCCTCCTTTGACTTCGGTAACCCTCTAGCTGCGTGCGCACAAGAAAGCAGAGTGGTTAGGGATGCGCGTAGAGCTGCATCGTTCTCTTCGCGGACAGCTGGGGACATGAAGCTTGGACCCGCACGGTGGGGCCGTGTTTGTGATCTCTGAGTGAAAGATGGTCGTGTAAGACCATTGTGAGGATGAGGAAGAGGCGCAGTCGGGATAGCTGGAGCAGAGTCCCGTCTTTGTGTTGATGGATGAGTGAAGGCGTTGGGTTGAGGCCGAAAGACGGGTTGGTCTGTAGGTCGATCAGACACTCGCCCAAGCGCGGTGACGTTATCACCATCCGACTCGGCCTCCGAATCAAGATCCATTTCCTCTTCTGACCGATGGGTATTCTCGGTGGAGCTGGTAAGAAGACGGTCGTCCTCACTGTCGCTCTCATCGTACTCTTCCTGGCTACTCATATCGGCGGCAGACACGTTGTGGATGGCCGTATTTTGTTGGGGAAGCGATCTCGCAGGTTGTAAGCGTCGTCGGCGTACATAGGGGTTCCCAACGCGTAGTCCAGTCGTAACTATCTCGTCACCGATACTTGATAGAGATGAAGACGAGGGTTGCGATGCGACTTCTACCCATGATTCTAATGATTATTTAGCTGACGTGCGATAAGGTTAATAGGGTTGATGGAAACCAACCGTCATAACGTCTTTGTTGAGGAAGCCCAGGGCTCGATCTTGCAGGATTAGGAGACGTCCTATTTTCCTGCCAACTCTGGTTCGCCTGTCCGTCCATGTTGAATCCTTTCGCTTCGAATATAGCGATGTTTTGGTTAAAAGTCGAGTTTACCTGGAAACTTGGCAGTCGAGTTCTAGGGGAGAAGCACGGGGCGTGACGGGCTCAGGCCTGCTACAGGGTGTAAGATCGACCGGGCCACTAGCTTTATCTGGGCTTATCTGAGGTCAGGGGTAATCCTCATTCAAGAGCAGATTCGACAAAGCAAGATGTTGATGAAAAATGATTCAGCGCAAAGAGAAAGTAGAGAAGAGAAAAAAAGATAGAAGAGGTTGCTTCTTGACAGCGAAGTCGGGGTTCTGGGTCTTGGGCTTTGACTGATGGATAAATGGCTTCTACTGTTCCCCTTTGTTACAAACACGAGAGCACGTTTCGACGGCCATTGATAACGACTTAAAGTAGAGGTACTTGAGGGAGAGTGCGGGGAGACAGTGCGAACGCATCACGCGCAGCTGTGAAACACTCTCTTTAGTGACCCCGGATATGAACCAGATTGTGTGCATCTACATTAATGCCGAAACGATGACGCTGCTTTCATCGCACACTGTCTACCTGGTTGCACCGTGAGCGGTGCAGTAGCCCTCACCAAGTATCGATACTTGAATCCTCGCCTCTTTCTATGAGCACGCAGCACAAACATACCGGTCATGAGCACAAGGCGGGGTTGGGTTGTCCCAAGTCAAACAAGCTCATAATAAACAACCTATCTAGACAGTCGATCAAACAGCCAGATCTAGGTATCTATCCCAACGTTTTCTGTACTGTGGTTTAAGTTTTCACGTTATCAAAACTTACACTGAAACACTCAGTTCAGAAAGGGGCTGGCTGAGGCTGCTGACCATCCTATTATATCGTACAATCCCACTCATCTGGTGCCATATCCATTATTTCCATAATACGACTGTCTGCCCATGTTTGTTACAGTCCTGTATACGTGGGCCAACATCAAGACCCTTTAAACTTCATCCTTATCGATCTGCCTCAGTACTTTACTGGGTCTATACCATGCGTGTAACATTGGACCCAAAACGACTTCTTTTGAGGCATGCTTTTTATCATATTCTATGGTGCCTTCTTTCTATCTTGACTCTAATAATATCAATGTAAAAAACCAACCTGATACTGGACTGACAATTTCATAGAATATACCATACCAGCTGACTCTTGTGACTGACCTACCTGGACCTGTCCTCCATGACATGTCGCCTTACCCCAACAAATCCAGGGACCATCAGTGTAGCACAATGTTGATTTGCTCACGCGCGAGCAGCTTCCCGTGAGACTGGCCTCTCCGCACGCGCTGTCTTGGGCTGAGTCGTATCACACGCCACATGTATGTTTCCAACTCGACGTCATATAGACTACCTTTTGTCCTAAGCTGTGCTAAAATAGGAGGGTTGGGTTGGCTGTGAAAATATTTAACTATGTCACTGAAAAGATAAACGGATGGCCATCATATCATACCATGGCATTCAAAGTTTCATAAACGAATGATCTCAACATGTCTCATTCAATTGCACGGCTTCACAACATTCGGATGATAGGCACACTCGGATTAGATAAATTTTGATATGAAAGAAATCATGATCGAACTTTTATTGCGCCCCTATACCTGGGAAGTGGACGGATCCCGATGCTACATAATCGAAAGAATAACGGCAGTGGTATACTCACCAACATCAAACGATGAAAACAACTCCAGAGTACAAAATACATGGTATAACAAATCAAGGTGGTCTAGACATCAAAGGCAGGAGATCATCACCAGTTGAAGCCTGAGGACAGGCAATGGCATCGTAGTGGTCGTGTTTCGAAAAGCCCCCAGGACCCTCAGAGTATTCGCAAGATTCGACTTGGTCCACTCCGCAATGTCTGCAAAGACAAAGGGAGCCTCTTCCCAAAGAGCCGTCAACAAATCCCTCAGAAGCCCACGTGGTGTCTGTCTTGTAGACAGACAATCAAAAGCCAACGTCAAAAAGCCACAAGCACCGGCGAGGGTGCCTTTGCAAGATGCCACGAGCCCACGGTCCCAAGTGTAATAGCCCCCAGGTCTATCAATGCTTGCGCGTGCAAAGCATATTCTCAAAGCCCACTGCTCCACGATGGAGTTTTAACTTGTGTTGAATCGACAGCCCACAAAAGCCCACTTATTGGAAAACCCGCCAGAAGCCATCAGTCCGCAACTGTTGCGCATCAACCCACGTTTAATCGAAAGAGATCTTGGAACCAGAGAAGGTGGTAGGAGTGCTGTTAGCACCAGTGCCGAAGCCACCACGGCCACCGCCGCGGCCACCACGACCACCACCTCCACGACCGCCGAAGCCGCCACCACCTCCGCGACCACCACCACGTCCTCCGAAACCACCGCGACCGCCACCACGGCCACCTCCACGGCCACCACCGAACCCGCCGCCGCCGCCCTGTTGAGGCTTGCTGCTGGCGTAGTCCAGACGGACGGCACGGGACATGCGACCGTTGCCGATAGGAGCACCGTTCTTGGCCTCGAAGACCTGCTTAGCATCCTCAACGGAGCTGAAGCTGACGTAACCGAAACCCTTGAGGTTACCGCTGTCACTGTTGAGAGTTAGTACGATGAAGATGTTGATAAGAGCAAGGTAACTTACGGATCGGTAGGAAGGCGAACGCTGGCAACAGCAGCGACCTCCTCGAAGAAAGCGCGGACGCTGTCCTGGTCGACGTCGAAAGGAAGGTTACCGACGAAGAGGGTATCGCTCTCAGGGCTGACGGTGTCACCATGACGCTGAGCACGGTCGGCAGCACGGGCGGCAGGGTTAGCCTCAGCAGGGCGAGCGTTGGCGTAATCAAGGTTAATGGCACGACCCTCAAGCTCGGTACCGTTCATGGTCTCATAAGCCTTGGTGCAAGAGGCGGCATCGTTGAAGTCAACGTAACCGAAGCCACGGCTGCGGCCAGTACCCTTCTCGGTCATGACACGAGCGTTGGCAAGACCCTCGATGTGCTTGAAAGCCTCGTAGAGGGCGTTGTCATCGATAGACCAGGACAGGCTGCCGGCGAAGAGGGTAGTGGGCTCATCGGACTTGGCCTTCTTGGCATCGGCATCACCATCATCCTCAGCCTTACGCTTCTTGGAGGGGGCCTCCTCAGTCTTCTCGACCTTGGCACCGGCCTCCTCATCGGAGTCGCTGCTTTCGGAGTCATCAGAGTCGTTGTCGGAGTCGTCAGAGTCATCGGAGTCGTCAGAAGAATCGGCCTTCTATTTGATATGTTAGTATGATGTAATATAATAAGATAAACTTCATGTAAACGAACCTTCTCAGCAACCTTAGCGGCAGGCTTCTCCTCCTCGCTCTCAGAGTCAGAGTCGGAATCAGAGTCAGAAGACTCAGCCTTCTTGGCGGGAGCAGCCTTAGCAGTGCCGTTGGTCTTCGCAGCCTTGGCCTTGGGCTTCTCCTCCTCGGACTCGCTGTCGGAGTCGGAGTCAGAGTCAGACTTGGAGTCAGACTCGGAGTCGGAAGAGTCAGAAGACTCGGCCTTCTTGACAGGGGCAGCCTTGACCTTAGCGGCCTTCTTGGGGGCAGGCTTCTCCTCCTCAGAGGAAGAAGAGTCAGAGTCAGAGTCAGAGGCGGAAGCCTCAGACTCGCTCTCAGACTCAGACTCGGAAGAAGACTCGGGCTCGGCCTTCTTCTTGCTCTTCTTAGAGTCCTTCTCCTTGGTGACCTTCTTGGCGGCAGGCTTAGCGACGTCCTTAGACTTGGAGGACTTGGAAACCTTTCCGGCCTTGACGGTGTTGAGAGGCTCAGAGACCTTGGTCTTCTTGCTCTCCTTTGTGGTAGACTTAGCCATTGTGATTATGTATTAAGATAGAAGGGGGATGAGGAAGAGGTAGTGTCTAAACGGAATGAATAGACAGTAAGAATGATGGGAAGAGGGCGGATGTAGAAAGAGGAATTCTAATGCGACCGGCACTGGGGTTTTA
This sequence comes from Fusarium goolgardi, assembly GCA_014899075.1. NCBI lineage: Eukaryota > Fungi > Ascomycota > Sordariomycetes > Hypocreales > Nectriaceae > Fusarium > Fusarium goolgardi. The sequence goes on along the minus strand of JAAVUI010000008.1, from coordinate 3,393 downwards.
AGCTGGAGGCTGGCTCTGGTATGCGCGACAGAGTTTTTTTTTTTTTTTTGCCGTCAAAATGGTGGGTCAACCAAAGGCGGTGACAACTTTGCGACTGACAGGGAAGGTGGTGGTGGTGGAAGCGGGTCCGTGCTTGCCTGAGAATTCAGGTCGCCTGTCATTGGACATTCAATTCACTTGGGTTGAGCTTCAAGCTACTCGGACGTAATTATCAAGACGCCGATATCGATTGAGTCCATTGTCAGCCTTGCGCGCCGTCCCACGCTCCATTTTACCGACCGAGTTTATAAGCCGACGAAGCTCAATTCAGTTCACAATGCCTACTCCCGAGTCCGAGCAATTCAAGGCTCAGAAGCCTACCGTCGCTCCCACCTTTAACGGCGTCGACTACGACGATACCAAGGCCTTCAAGGCTGCTGAGGATGCCCTCATCCGAGAACAATGGGTCGGCGCTATGATGACCCGACTTGTTGGCGAGGAGCTGAACAAGTGCTACGTTCGTGAGGGTGTCAACCACCTCGAGAACTGCGGCCACCTTCGAGGTTAGTTTGGCCGCATATGGAGCTCTACCGAGGTCTCGAAACTGCGCCCTGGATGATCAACTGACAATTACAACTAGAGCGATATCTTCAATTGCTCAAGACAAACAAGATCAAGGGCACTAAGTTCCTGCAACAAAACTATGTCGATCAGAAGGAACACGATCTTGACCTGGCGGCCAAGGTCCACACAAGCGACAAGATCGCCAAGATGAACCATGATCGATTCTCTTCGTAAGGGAAATTATTTTGAGTCATGGCTTGGGACGGAAGTGAGCGGGATTTGGTTATCTAAACGGAGGGACCTTTTAGCCTTGATATCACAACATGACTGTGAACAGCTCGGTTCGCTATAAAAGGTGTAATGACCACCTTAGCCTTGTATGACTGTGTATATATCAGGGAAAAATGAAATGTAAAGAACCCATAAAGAAACTGCACAGTCTCTGCACATTGGATCCAATTATATAAGTCGTTCGAGCTTGCGCAGGCTTTTGGGGCGAGGCTGACAATTAAAGGTTGTTTGACTTCCCATTGGCTCTCCACATCTCGCACCTCCAAAATTTCTCCAGAACCTCGAGCCTTGTCACACTCCGACTACCAACATCCACCGGCAATCATTATGTTCTGCACTCGGTGCCTACGCGCCACCACCCTGCGGCGCTCTCAGCCCATCCTTCGTCAATTCACAACAACGACGCCTTTCAGATACGCCGAGCCCGCGCTTTCGACCCCCGTCACAGCACCTGGTGAGGCCCTCAAGGATGCTCCTGCCCCACGATCATCATGTGCACCCGGAACTGTCCTTAGCGGACTGAACTACACCAAGGCTGGACAGGACCCTGTTGCGAAACACGACGACGAGTACCCGGAGTGGCTATGGGATTGCTTGGATGTGAAGAAGAAGGCTGCTGATGAGGCGGACGCAAACGCCGGAGACGAATTCTGTACGCTATCAAAATATCTGACATGGGTATATCCGTCAACCACTTTTGCTAACAAGCTCTACAGCAAAATCTAAGAAGCAAAGAAAACTGGCGGCAAAGCGTCAAAAGGCTCACGAAGCCAAGCTATTGGCCGAGGGCAACCTTGAAGCACTAGCTCCCAAGATCCCTATCCAGCACCAATCTGTCAACATTCTCGGCGAGGAGAACAAGGGTGTGGAACACAACGTTGAGGCCGCACAAAAGCGAGAAGAGCTCAAGAGGGCGATGCGAAAGGAGAGAAAGGCCAAGATTAAGGAGACCAACTACCTTAAGTCTATGTAAGCTTGGAATGGCTATCTATAAATGTACAATATTTGGAGGAGTACTTGACTCGAGTGTACTATATTTGCCGTATATGTTCTTCAGAATATCAATGAAACCACTGTAGCACATGTCCAATATGAACATGGCAAGCTGTCCCTTTTATCCAGCTTATTTCATAGATTGAGCACAATTCAACGATATAATATTTATTTATATTGGTTATATGTAATTTAGCATATCCAAATCTTTCAAAACTGTCATGCTGCTCGTCTAATCATGAACACAGCTTGGGGAATAAACTGTTCAAGGGTGCAAATTCCATTTTTAAACTCTTCCTTTTTTTTTAGAGAGCACTCAGATCCAGAGGAATACTACTTCCTCTTCCTGCACGGTATCTTCTTGTTCCTCCTACAAAATCCCTGGGCTTTGGGAACAGACCCTCATCCTTGAACTGCCATCTGGGGTCATGGATCTCAATGTGTCCGCCACTAGGTGGTTGCGAAGGCGAATGCGTAGGACTTGGTGACTTTCCTCCGTTTGCTGACAAAGTGAACATACTTGGATCCAACATTGAGTGGCGAAGAGACGAGCCTCGGGAGCGTGTTGTTGGTGGTGGAGGTGAAGGCGCACTTGCTGGAGGAGGGGGAGGTGCAGCGCTTGGTGATGCTTGACCAGCAGCACGAAGGGTAGCCTGCGCAGCAAGGGATGATGTTGCATGGTTTGCTCCGGGTGGAGGAGGTGGCGGCGGAGGTGGTACCGAAGACCTAGATCCTGGGGATTGACTAGGAGGCGGAGGTGCCGCAGATGGAGGAGGTGGTGGAGGAGCAGCTGGTGCGTGACTTGAAGGCGGTGGAGGAGGGGGAGCCGAAGGTACCAAGTTTGGCGAGGACGCGGAGGGTGGCAGCGACATAGATGAGGGCTTCCGCGATGTCGGCAGTGGAGGCGGCTTCTTTCCTATAGGAGGAGGCGGAGGCTTGGATCCCATCGGCGTTGTCTTCCTCAAGCCTGCTGCTCCTCCTGGAGGCGGCACTGGAGGTCCTCGTCCAGGGATTGCTGGCACAGCAGCTGAAGGAGGTCTCGGCGCTGATGCAGCAGGAGGTCTCGGCGCAGAGGTGATGGTTTCGGAATCGGATCGATAAGAAGACTCGGAATTGGCGCCTGTATCTACACCTCCTCCTCTCTTCTTCAGCTTGGGCATCCCCCCTGCGAATAGTCCACCCAGTTGCGGCACGGCATCGCTAGTTGAGGTTGAGTCGCGAGATCCTTGGTCGCTGTTACTTCTTGCCCGGTTTCCAGGAACTGATGGTGCCAGGCCAGGGACAGGAGGTGCACCACCGATTTTCGGAACAGGAGGTGCGGCGCCGATAGGGGGGCCGGCGGAGGAGTCGGACACTTTCCCAACTATTGGTGCTGAACGGTCGTTGGTGACGGCTTTCTTGAGTGCTCTGCCTTTGTGAATATCTGACAGAAGAGCGCCCTGAGAGTAGTTGTCAGTTGCTATTCAAACTGGCGCAGGTCTTCGCCGCGGATGGACATACTCTGTTACCTGCTCCTGCTGGTGGACGTCCAGGAAGGCCTCCTGGGGGAGGTGGAGGCGGAGGAGG
>JAAVUI010000007.1:0-57522 GCA_014899075.1 Fusarium goolgardi | reverse complement strand
TATATAATTAATAATATTTTAGGTAGTTACTATAGTGTTATATAGTTACAGTTTTATATAAGTTATAGGTTATCTTACTACCTCTTTAGAGGTAGGGGCATATTAATTACTTAACCTACTGGGTAATTATTAATTGAAATGCCTTTTGAATGCTGCTGCTGAGCTAAAAGAATTCAAGACGTCGAGCTATGCCAGATAACCCCCCAATTCTCACAGTCACGTAATAAACAGTCCAAAAAAAATCTGGTCTAAGTAGCATAAACTGACCTACCAATTCCATCCTTTATGCTTCTCTTGACGCCAAAACTCCAAACACACTATGCATGATAAGTAAAGAGGTCGTCGTATTGTCTGTCCGATTGTCCAACCTTGATTGATCCCGCTGCTTCATTTTCGCTCCGGGAACAAATATCGACCTAGGATTCTACCAATCGGCAGCCCAGCCATTGTTCTCCAAGAATTCCTCGCAGGCTTGCTTCAACGCCAGATTTGGCCGCAACTCCGAAGTGGTGAGCGGCTCGCGGGTTAGAGGGTCGCTTGGATGTCGTCGGAGGTGTTCCATGATTGACGAGCGCTCATACGACTTTCCGGTTTTTGTCTAGGTAGTGACATATACGTTAGAATGATATCCTTGATGTCTGAGCTTGTTAGCAAAAAACTTACCATGACGGGATCAATCATGAAGCCAAAGCTGATATCGTCAATCGCCCAGTCGGGGACCTCTCTTTTCTTCTCAGCGTCTGCCCTTGCTCTTTCAAAGATATCCTTCATCCTCTCAATTTTGGCCTCAGTCTCTTCCTCAATCTCCTGCTTCTCCATCCCGTCCTCTGTCTCCGCTAGCATCGCTTCTTTGTCCCTGTTCAGTATATCGAGCACCTCTCTCTCGAGATCCTTTGCTTCGCGCATCCGCTTCTTTTCGCGATCGTCCCAGCGCTCCTTCTTGCAGCGCAAAACAAGACTCGTAACTGCAGCGAGTGAGCGGTCATTAGTAGCGGCGCATAGCTTGTGCGCGTGCAATGCGCTGGCGAGAGAAGCATCATAATCTCGAAGAGCTAGCTGTGCCTCGGCAAGATAATATCGCGCCTTCATGTTGTCGGGCGTCAACTGCAGGCAAGCTTCGCAGTCAGTGACGACAGAATCCCAGTAATTCAGCTTGAGACGGGCCATGGCGCGGTTGGTGTAAAGAGCCGGGTTCCTGGCGTCTGCGATGATGCTGTTGCGGAATAACTGTCAGAATTACCCTGTTTCTCTCCAATTTGCGCCAATCTATAGATAGATAGATATATGTATGTATAGGACGAGCTCACGCTTTAGAGTAGAGTGCCTCAGCGCCGACATAATCGCCGGCCATGAAACATTTGTTCCCCTCATCCTTGAGTTGAAGTGACCTTGACATGGTGGGCTGTGCGTGTGCGTGTGCGTATATGCGGTCAGCCGCAGTGAGATATGTCCCGTCCTCAGGGTATTGGAAGCATAAGAGACTAAATTAGTAGGTCAGTTTATGCTATTAAGATTATACTTCTTTGACTGTTTATTTCCGTACTCTAAAGTTTGGAGGTCAACTTTTCTGTTACCCAGTAGCCTTGGGTTGTCACTTGTTGAGTCGAGCAAAGAAGTGTCGTAGATTAATTAGTAGGTAGGTAGATAGCCGATCAGTGAGTCGATAAACGATTACGAGGCCGTACTCGCGTGAGTGTCGTCGGCTGATCAAAGGGACTGATGTTTAGGACTGCGGAGATGTAATAATAGTCGCGCCGTAAAAATGAATGATTAGAAATGAGATTTGACGTGGGCGTGCTGTAAAGTCAAATATGGTGCCGAAAGTGTAAGAGCTCGCTCGGTACAGAGTGTTGAGTGTGAGAGATTGATTGACAACTGGCAGCCACAGGCAATGAATGACACGACGGAATGAAAGCAATTGTTTTACATGGGAAGGACCCTGATTCTAGCAAGGGAAGTTAAAGCCTGTGATTGGATTTCTAAGCGCGTGTCTCTTGGAAAGTTCGAGAAACGGGCGGCGGGACTGAGCATTTAAATTGAGGCTGGTCGAGAATTGCGGGGTGAAATAGGCTATTGATTATTGGGGCAAGAGGGAGGGAATTTCCATCATGGGAGGTGTGCCATGTCATGATACCTAAGACCTCAACGTTACAGTATCCGTGCACCTTTATGGGCTACACAAGACTCCATCCAACTTGAACAACATCATTTTAACTTGGGCTAGTACACTTAATCTTTATTCATCATGTCGTGTTCCTATCCTCCACTAACTCGGCCTTTGTGTCCCACAGCAGTTTTGTATATACAGGTAGTCAGTCAGTCATCGGGCATCAAGCTCGTGCTCCCCCCAAGACATGTCTATCCTCTCTCTCTACCCGAGAGCGACGACCTCATACAAGCGCTATCCAACTTTATGCTCTTGACCAACCCAGCAACATAACCAAGCCCTCTTCCCATCCAAAAAAAAAAAAAAAAGAAGAACAAGAACAAGAACAAAACCAATAACGCCGTGCATATGCATATTTTCCTACTCAAAATCCTACACACCCAATGCCCATTTTACCCATCGGATTGGTCCCTAGTGGTAGGCTGGTCCGGGTCGGCTATCGTCTTTGACGAGTCCGGCCTGCTCTTCCTCCGTTGGGTCCTCGACATGCGACGTTGGTCTAGACGATGAGTTTGGTCGCCGGAATACATTGTGGAATGAGAACTGACGCCTTGTGATATCCGGTGGCTGTCCATGAGGCGGGGGCGTCGGTGGAGCTAGACTGTTTCCACTGCGGAACGACGCCCCTCGGTACTCAGTGTCCTGACCGTTAAACGCATGCTCGCGAGTCTGGCCGTAGTAAGCGGCATGTTCTTCGTCGGCCTTGTCCCGGGGGACGGCGATCTCTGTTAGAGGAACAGGGTGCATCGGGCTCCGAGGACGGGGCTTATCGTCTTCGTGATCGTCGTTGGCGTGTCGTCCAGAGAAATTGGTGAAGCCTCGAGCTCGACCCCTGATCGTTCCAGCGATACTAGAAAAGAGGGTATTCGTCTCCTGGCGGTTATTGCCATCGTCGTCGTCGTTATCGTCTTCGTCATCGATCGGAGGGAACTGGGACATGCCCAGCGGTGGGTGCTGTCTGGGACTGCTCGGCCTCACGGCAAATCGGGGAGAGATCGGGGGTACCTGCGGCGGAGGAGATGTTATGGATCCAGCTCTCGAGCTGCTAATCGTTCCGGTTCGGAAAGTCATTGTTCTTCTCCTTCTCAGTCCATCCCATTCCCATTCTGGCTGTTGTCCATCCTCGCGGATAGGATCCATGGTCTCCATCATCATCTTTTCCTCGTGCAGCCGCTTGAGCTCCTCAGCCTCCATTCTAAGTCTTCGCTGAGACATCTGTCGCACAATGGCAGCTGTTCCACGGATGGCATCAGCTTTGGGATCGGTCTCTGGCTGCTCTTGCTCGACAATAGTTTGGATCTGATCAAGATCGCCGTTGAAGACGGCAGAGTCAGGCACATCTTTTGCGGATTTCGATATCTGTAGCAAGACTACTCCCGAACAAATGGTCAAGAAACCTAGAACCACGGTGACGATGGACTGAACAGAGCCCTTGAAACCTTGGTAGAGAATTGCTGATGTGATAATTGTAGTACTGGTAAAGTAAACGTAGTATGTTGGGGTAACAAGAGCCGCATTATAGATGTTGAGCGCTTTCTACTAGAAGTTAGCAAAGGAGATGAAGGGGTATCAGGAGTTCACACATTGAGATAAATGATCTCGGTCAACAGTGTGCAGATGACGAAGACAAACAAAACCCACAAGAACCACTCCTTGTATTGAGGTTTGCCTCCGATCCAAGCAATGATGGCAGCACCCAGTCCCTGGGTTGATGCGACACTCAACCCACCGATCCAACTGCAGATGGAGATGTAGACGAGCATGTTCTTGTTTCCGTATTTTGGAGCAACCCAAATAGCAGTGACCGCAGAACCGACTATAATGATGCCGGTATAGGTGAGAAAGCCTGGCGTGATAAAGTAACCTTGCATCTGCTGGATATCGCTAACGGACGAGGAATGGGGCGCATTCATAACAATAACGACCGAGCCGACAATGCAAAGGAAGCAGCCAACCTTTCCAACTAGACTGAGACGCTCTTTGAGGAAGATACTCGACAGGATAGCTGCAATGACGACGGACAGGGCGCCCAGGGGAGTGACGAGGATTGCATCGGTAAAGGCGTATGCGACAAAGTTGAGAATCTCGCCAATGATCATAAGAGTCATGCCTGTCCACCACCAAAAGTTCTTGAGGTATCCGTAACCTTCACCAGCGACTTCATTGTACTTCTCGTTGGCGCGCAATAGACCAAACTTCTTGAGGACAAAGGAGACGCCAATGAAGACACCGGAACCAACAGCTAAACCAATACCAACGGGCTTATAGAATCCAGGTCGGTCGCTCGAGTCGCCGCCTCCTATTCCGCCGCTCCGGGCAAAGATATCGGCGTCCATTGCGGCTATGAATGTCGAGGTCGAGGCTTAGCGGGAGGAGGGGAGGGAGAGAGAGTCGAAAGCGGGAGATCTAGACCAGCTGTTTAGGACCACATGTGCGATGGTGACAATGTTCGGTTGCGGCAGCGACGAAGGACTTTTATATATAAGGGGTTTCTCAAAACAACAAGACGTAAGGTAAGAATTGAAAAAGATATATAGGTGGGCAAAAGTGCAACTGCAAAGGTGAGAGGAATATACAACAAAGGAGGTAAGAAGAGAAACCAAAGAAGTGTATGTACAGGCTATACGGCTAGAGTGAAGGCAAAGTAAAGAAACCTTGGAAACGGCGTCGCACACACACGCACCAGTTTAGCTCGACCCAAAGCTTGTGATGAAAGAGATCCATCCGATCCAGTGGGTGGGCGCTCTTGAGACAACCCATGGATCGGAGATGTACAGGTACTTGTGTCGCCTATTTTGGCGCTGTCCCCGCTGCAACCTGCCCAGGCGGGACCTATCTACGCGGGCTGCCAACTTCCAGTAGCCCCCCGGCCAACCACTGAACCAAACCCAAACAACAAGCTTCTGCAGCGGGCAGCTATCAACGTTCCCATCCCATCCCATCCCATCCCATCCTATCCCATTAACAGTCCATTGGGCGATCTTGGCTGCTTCCGCAGTCAATTGTCACCGAACATCAACAAAGACGACAGCTCATGTTAATTACAATTTCCTTGGCCATCGTTAATTACGTAGCGAGGGATATTCCGGGCATGCTCTTGTCTCCGAAGTGCCCGGGGCCAATACAGGCCATCACCCGCGCAACGGTCTATGGGCTCTTGGACCAACGGGCGCTAAATTGTCTATGAACGTCAGCATCGGAAACAATGACACCAGAGGGGAGCCCTGGCCCTGGCTAGCCTCTTTTAAACATGTTGTTATTGTTGTTGGGCCTGTTGAATGGCGTCCTACCCAGAGATGGGATAAATACTTAATAGGGGTCCTGGCTTGGTCGATATCGATCGATGTTGACCTGCCCATCTCGGTAAGCCCTTGGCGCCATTTTGCAACTGCACCTAGAAACTTAGCCTAGCACTTCATGAGATACCTCAAGGTATAGGTACTTGTTATTCTCAGCCCCCAACAAGCCACTTACGGGTTCCAGCGATGACGACGAAGCGTAACGGCGCAGCTTCTGGTCCAAACGTTTGTTTCTATTGTCCGTCCGTCGGGATCGGAAATTCAAACAAGACCATTCATAAACTATGCTCTACAGGCCCCAAGGGTAATAAATGTAAATAAAGATACACTAGCCATATGGTGTGAAGGAATTTGCTATAGGTACCTCTCACCTAGAATTTAATGAGAAGAACTGCAGATATACACCGCACTGTCGCGGAAGTTGACATTTATTACCCTTGCGACCTGTACTTCTGTAGAAAACAGTTGTTGTTGACCGCTGAATATCATACGTATGTCTTTACAGCTGAGGCTATAGGCCAAACCGTACTCTATTCAAGTGTGGGTAGGTATCCACCAACGCGGGGATGTCGTTCGGCATTGGAATCTAGACTATCCGTAGACCTTGGCTTATTGTTCGAACAATGGGGACTCTTTTTCAGCTCTGAACCTTTTCCTTCATCATCAGTAGTTATAAACACTGCAATAGACTATGTACCTCCGTGCCCGTAGGACTTGGCAACAGATAGACATTGCATATGTGGTCAGCAAGATTTGGATAGGACTTCCGAATGCTCCGTCAAGTTTAACTCAACCCTTTTGTATCTTGAAATGCTAATGTCGCATCTCCAGTCTCTCACATCCAGCGAGAGCTGGATTGAGACGATCTTTGCTACTATTTCTGTCTCATTCGGGGCGAGTCTGCATGCACGCGACTCAGCCACACACACTAACTGTATATACGCGTGGTGTTTCAGAGAATGTCTCTTTGCAGCCCACTGATCGACAGCGAATCAATAGGTTTAAAAGTCTTGTTTTGACCAGGGCTCTAATCGACGGCATCTGTAGTTTATTATTACGATTAAAAAAAAAAAAAAAAAAAACATGTCTAGGGTCGTGGAAAGGCATCAAGGCAAATATAGGGTTAATGGTGATTCATTGAGTTAGTCTTGCAAAGTACAAGAACAAAACATAGTCTGACTATAGCTTCCTTTGACCGCTCTTATGATGGGCAGATATACCTTCACGCTTAAGTGATTATAGTACCATCCACTCATGACTCTGTCACCAGACTGAAGCCATAGCATGTCATAGTCTTGTCCGGCGGTCTGTTTACGCTGCATCACTAGGGTTCTTTAACCGAACAGTGAATATCGTGTGACTACCTACTCGTGCTAATGCAAAAATATTGTGTCGTTTCCTATCATTCCAAAGGGGTATCTTGATCTTATATTCATAAATGCATCATGCAACCCAAACCAATGCAGTCTTCCATCTCTTGCTAGTCCATGCTTTGCCATGCTATGCCTGGTTATTATGTCTTTTCGGCCTTGACAATCTCGGCCAACCATCTGCCAACCTTCTCCTTAAGTGGTAACTTTGAGGCCTCGCCAATCTGAGAAACATACTTCTCCTTGAGCATCTGCGATTCCCTCTTGGCCTCTTCTGCTGCTTTACGAGCATTGAATCTCGCCATGGCCTCGGCTTCTCTCTTGGCACGTCTTTCACGGCGTTCCTTGAGACGCTCAGGTGGTACCTCTTTCCCGGTGACGTTCCGAACCTTTTCCCAGAAGAGAATATGATGAGCCTCGTCTTCCCTACAAACGTTGTACATAACGGCTTGTATGGGGTGTCTCATCAAGTGCTCGAAAACAATCTTGTACTCGCTGCTCTTGGCCGTCTTTGAGAATCTGAGACCCATGTCGATGGCAGCCTTTGCTAGGGCATCGTCGGTTGGGTCGAAGTACTTTAAACCCAAGAGGAATGCCTGGGCTTCAAGATGGAGTTCGCTCACGGGAAGGCGTCCGAGGATGCCTCGAAGAGGCTCGGGGAGTTGGGAATTCTGTAATTCCTCTTGATGCGGCGCCAACCATTCTGATGGGACTGAGGACTTGGGTTCCTGTTCCTGGTCCTGGTCTTCGTCGTTCGCATTCGCCACCAAGGCGGGAAGGTCTATCCTTTGCCGTTTAGGAAATGGGACTTCTGTCGCAGGGGTATCTGCATCTTGCTGTATGCTGAGACCTCTCTTTCTCGTGGCGGGTTTCGGTTTGTCTTCTCCGGAATCCTGGAACATGGGTGGTTTTGAGGCGGCTGAAGGATCTAATTTTTGTCGCTTTCCGGGTTGGGGCTTGGGCGGAGGGCAGGGACTATCGTCCCGCGGTAAACTTCGCTTTCGCGCGGTAGATTTTGGCTCCTCGTTTTCGGTGGGCATGTTGTGCACCAGCAAAAATAATGAATCCCATTCACTCCCGTCATCGGATTGTTCATCGCCGGATTCTTCGGATTCTTCAGATTCTTCCGTCTCTTCCTCTTCATCATCGTATTCCTCTTCAAAATCCTCCTCATCCTCTTCTTCTTCGGATTCCTCGTCTTCCTCTTCCTCTTCTTCCTCCTCCTGTTGTTCCTCTTGGCGGCAGTTGTCACGTTTGGCCTTCCATGCATCCACTGCTGCTCTCGCTATCTTATACCTTTCCTCCTTTTGGGCTTTTAGCCAGTCTTCATTACCTTCCACTTGAGCCCAATAATCTTCCTGCAAATAAATTAGTGCCAAGCTCCTTGGAAAGTCCGGGTAGATTGCTGATGCATACATCATCTTCAATATGATCATGCATGACCTTCAAGTAAAGTAGTAGAGCTATTTTGGTTTTGCGGTTGGAGTCATGGTTGACAATGTCGTCAAGGATAATATTTTCGACGACCTGCTTGTCAATCGCTGTTGCGGCCGCTGGGTACGGGTTACTGAATGACATGATCCCTCGAGCTCACTCCCCGGCTCTGTCGTGAGATAAATAATTTTTTCCCGATGCCAAAAAAAAAGTGTTGATGTCGATGTAAAAAAAAAAAAAAAAAGGTCAGGGTCAGTCAAGTAAAGTCAAGTCAGGGTCAGCGCCAGCGCCAGCCTCTTTCTTTCTTCTCTGTCAGGTTCTGCTCTGTCCTCAACTCCCGTCCAGGCCGATAAGGCTCGGTTCAAAGAGCCCGACTAGTGGATCTTTAACCAATAAGAGTCATTCACAGAGAGGTCTAGACCTTTAGACCATTTTTTGACGATTCCCTTGTCTCATCATCGCGTATTTAATTGTTCCGGACTTGACAGCAACGATAACTTAGGTAGACAGGCAAAGAAAGACGTTGTATGTCACGTTTTCCATTGATTGGCGCTTTTAGTTCTCAAACCAATTGCCATTCAACACAAAGACCTTCGTGAGAATTGCCTTCGGGTTATCAAATGTATCCATATTTTAGGCTATAGACCCTGGAACGCCCTATAGTTAGTCTGACCCTGAAATTACGACGTTGCTTTCTGGCCAGGGGACAGATCCTGCGATCCATTTCACCTGTCGCTTATGAGATCAGACATTCCGAGCCGCTCTCTGCCCTATGGCTTAGTCGAAACCCTAGTCTGCAAAAGTTCTTATCCCCAGCATTAGCTGTTTGAGATCAACACAACGCATTGTTATAGCCCGAGTCTGTAGTCCGAGAGCATCATCAACCAATGGTTCACTATGGCTGTATGGGTATAGTAGTTAAGGTAAAGATGGGGAAGAGGATTCTATTTACAGGGGCCCCATTTCATTCAAAGGGAGTCCTTGATCGCCTTGATAATCAAAGTAATAAAGCCCGGTCGGTTCTCTCTACTAAATTAGCGATCCGTCGTTTCTAGATCTTTCATGTTGAATCTTCGTTAGCTTATTGTTCCTTCACGTCGCTTCTTGTCGTTTCTTTTCCCGGGTTGCATCCATCTTGAACTTCGTCTCATTATACCCCATATATCCATATCAACAATGGCTAACAAAAACGCTAAGCACCTCTACGAGGCTATTCCCGAGTGTGTTGCCGGATGCTTCGATATTAGTGTCGCCGCTACTGGTTGTGGTGACACCGACTACGACTGCTGGTGCTATAAACCCAACCATCAGACTGTCGTCGATACACTGGAGCAATGTCTCGGGAACAGGGAAAGACGAACACAAAAGAAGTGTACTGAAGATGACATGTTTGGTATGGAATTGCAAACTTTGCACTCAAGATAAGCTTGCTAACTAGAATCCAGAATATGAGAATAGCTACTGGAAGATTTGCGAACAATACTGGGAACCATATGGAACTGCCACCGAACCTACATCATTCCCAACTTCACCGGCCACCAAGACCTCGATCACATCAACCGCGTCCACCGAGGCCGCAACAACAGACGCCACCTCAACCTCACCACCCGAATCGGAAACTACGTCGGTTAAAGAATCATCATGGACCACCGCCATAGCAACCCAATCTGGCGATTCCGAGGCAGCGGAAGCATCTGGCAACCCAGAGCCAGTGGCTTCCTCTGGCGGCTTATCTAGTGGAGGAAAGGCCGGTGTGGGAGTTGGTGTTGCTCTTGGAGTCATCCTCCTCGGCGTAGCTATCTTCCTCTGGCTACGTGAGAGACGTAAGCGACGCAATGTTGAAGAGAAACTTAGAGAGGCCGAAGTCGAAAAGGCCAATGTCATCCAAGCAGGCAGTTATGGTAATCACTTTATGTATGAGATGGAGGGCGATCGACCCCACGCCGAAGAACTGCGCGGAAGTATGAGGACGCCGGAGCTCGGTGCGGGAGGTCGAAAGTCGGCCAGCATGACAGAGGTTGCCCCTGTGAGTCCATCTGATAACGACAAGGATTCGACATTCTCGACTCGCAGTTACGAGTGGCCCATCTCACCAGAAAGCCCTTCGCGCAATGCGCCAGGAACAGCAGGGACTCTGGGAGAGTTGAGAGATAATGATACGCCCAAACCTGCAGCGCCTTAACAAGGGTTAGCTGATTCATTTTTTACGTTATTCTTATATACCATCTTCATAATTTCCCTTCATTACTTACTATTTATTACCTCCCAAACAAGAAAACATTGGCGGATAGAAGAGCCAAACGAGATTCCCCACTTACAAGTAAACGCCTTCGTCGATGAGGGATCAGACATGCTAGTGACAATGAAAGTCAACATTTACGACTCCGACGTTTGAAGATTCGGATCGACTATATAATCTCGGATCGTGATGGCTTCTCATCGAAATTATTTGATCAACACAACTGTCGAAACCTCCATCGACAGCTCTTCCCTTGAACCACAACTTACTCTCTCAATCCCTACAACCTATCAAGATGTCTGAAGGCGTCAAGATTCGGATCGTCAACGAGGTCGTTCGGCGCCTCTGGTTCCAGGACCCTGAGACTGCTGTCACCCTCAAGGTAAGTCTTGCAGGGATGTGGTAGCCCAGTTTGTATACCAGAGCTGATAAGTCCGTTCCTCAACAGCGCTACATGAGCGAGACCGACTACATCAAGGACATCATGCTTGCTGTTGTTAAGGACATTGGTTATGCCACGAACGAGCTTGACCTTCGCGACGAGAAGGCCGTTGCCTTTAATCGTTGCAAGTACGATCTTGCTCGTGCTGTTGTAGGTATTCGTCTTTTCTCTTCCCAAGCAAATACTAAAAAGAATATAGGACGAGCACAACCGTCTTACCCGCGACGGCTACGAACAGACCTTTCGTCCTCGTCTCAACTGCACCGTCCAGGGTCTCAAGCTTGTCGACCAGGGCAGCAGTGGCCCCGCTGGTGGCACTGAGAAGGACAATGAGCCCATGATGGAAGTGACTCTTCGCTTCCCGGCTCGCGAGTACAACGACAGTCCTCACTCCCTGACTCCCGGCAAGGGCAACGTCTACCTCATGATGAAGGAGCTTTAAACGGGAAGCTTTTTCTTGGCCTAGCCTACGAGCTTGGGTAATGGAAGACATTGAATGACACGGGGGCTTTGACAGTGGAATGGGATGGAATGGTGCGATGCATTAGAAAAGACACAAAGATCAAGACCAAATCCGTGGGAGATTTCTCTCCCTAGACAACAATAAAATTGGCTTTTTCTTTGAAGTAACTGAAATGCGACTGTGTAATTCTTGTTTGACCTCCCTACAATGGCGGGGGTTATCATAGGATCGTGAATAACATATCGATGACGAGCTTGCCCAGGTAGGCAACAAGATAAGAAGTGACACCTATGACATTGACTAGTTAGCAATATTTTACAACAATCAATCAAGTTCATAAACCAACTTTCTGTTACTGCTTTTCTTGAAACTCAGCAAAAGGCTGTCGAGATAGAGGATGTTGTAAGCGCTGTCTTTGTTTCTCTCCACTATTCCCGTGCCTTCCTCAACCCATATCTCTCACTAACTCTCCTCTTGCACCAACTACCTACTAAGTATCTATCTCTTGGAATCACAAATAATCACTAAAAACAATGAGCAACGATGAGAATCCGATTTATCAAACCGGTTGCAATAATATCGGGGGCGAGAATATCGCCACTGCACCATTTAGCTGCCATCAGTGTCGGAAGAGCAAGCTAAAGTGCGATCGAACAAGGCCATGCTGTAGTCGATGCCTCAAGCAAAGCTATGACTGCGTCTACTCCAATTCGAGGCAGCCCTATCGGGGCACAAATCGAGGTCAGACTAAGGACTTGGAGGCCAAACTTGGTAAGTTACGATCATTCTTTGAGCAGTGAGTTGGGAGCATCTGCTAACCCTATACATCAAAGGACATCTCGAGAGGCTACTGCAAGCTTCTCAGCAAACTCAGACGTCTTATTCCCAGGACAATCAGCACGAAGCCAATACTGTGTCAATTGCTGATATAACACCGCCAAGACAGCAAGATGATGAGGCTATAGGGCCGGGTCTGTTCGAGGAGCCTCTGCCTCGACATCTTGTCGAAACACTGTGGGTGTTCCTTTACTTGTCCAGACCACACCAGGAACCGTAATAATGGTACGAAATAGGACGACCATTTACTTCAATGATGTGCATCAAGCAGCGCCTATGTTACACAAACAGCGGTTTATGGCATCTCTTTTTCTGCCCGACAATATGAAGGTGCCAATGTGCCTCCAGTACATCGTCATGGCGTTTGCTGCAGAGATTACCGAGTCATACCATTATCTAGGCATGGAATTTTACAAGCGTAGTAGAGCTTATCTTCAAGAACAGGAATTTGGGGTATGCTTTACCGCGACACTGTGTTGAAGACAGTACTAACCCAGACGTACATAGAATGTCGGGACGAATGACCTATTGCTGGGTCATGTACAAGCTTGGGCACTAATGTCTTGTTTCGAAGCCGAACACACCATGTTCGCCAAGGCCTCCATTACTTTATCCTCGGCTATCAGAGCTGCGCAGATTTTAAAACTACACCAGGTCGACATTTCTCAGTCAACTGGAAATGTATCAATGGGCTGGATTGAACTTGAGGAGCGACGCCGAACGTGGTGGACCATATTCTGTTTCGACCGCTTTGTTTGTGCAACAACCGGATGGCCAGCTTTAATAAATCATGACAAGGTGAGTTCGACCAGTCTGGGTCTCGAAAGGATGGCTGACAAGAGCGCAGATAGACACCCGTCTTCCAGCTTCCGACGAAGCGTATGCATGTAGAATAGAGGAGCAAACACGCTTTCTTGGAGATCAGTTACTCGAAGCTGAGCCATACTCATCTTTCGCTGGGAGAGTACTGACAGCGCACATCTTTCACCGTACCATCGAGCATAACAATTCCGACAATGGCCAAGGACAAGGGATTGGAGCGTTGACCGATGACGCATACTGGCAACGGCACAGAGAGATTGACAACGACCTCAAATTCATGCTATTGATGTTACCGAAGAGCCTTTGTCTTCCCACTAACTACAAAAACCACAACGCCGTGTTTGTCAACGTTATGCTTCACACAGCTACAATATGCCTTCACCGAGCAGCCCTGTGGAGGATGAAGTCAAACATACAGGGGCTGCCAAGTTATATGATTCGATTATCGCAAGATCGTCTAGTCCCGGCGGCTGAAGAGATTCTCAGCATCTTCAAAATGATACCCAAACTTGGCTCAAGCTTTGCGAACCCTCTTATCTGCGTTGCAGCATATATGGCTGCTTTGGTCTTCTTATCCTCTACATCTCCGGCCGAACCCGATGCACAGAGTGAGGAGAATCTTGATTTTATTCTCAGGATCATGGTGGCTTTCGGGAACAACAACCTTGTAGCTAATGCTGTGTCGAATGAGATTGTCAAAGAGATGAGCCAGTGTGGCATCGTCTGTGCGACTATGAGCAAGGTAGGCATGATCTCTTCTAAATATGCATCACAGACACTTACAGCATGTACAGGTAAACTTGCAGGACACACCTGTCGAAATTCCGCTACTAGCTACTCAGCGACTCTATTCCTCTTCTCCGGACTTGTTTGACATCTGATGCTCTGTTAGCACATAGCGCGACTCAATCTGTACCTTGAACAGGCTCTTGTGCAATTACCAGAAGAATTTATTGGGAGATATTATGAGCCTATCGACATCAATATTAAAGAAGCGCCTGTTTTCGAAACAATCTATAAGAGGCCGCATTATTTGCGCGCAAAGTCGCTTTCTATCTCAAGCCAATCGCCGAAAGTCTTGAGCTCGGGGTACTCTTGCCTCAGCGCCTTCAAGTCCGCATCAAAACCAACATCGTTGAACCACTTGAACATGTAGCCCAGCTCCTTAACCATCGCCATCATAGGATAAACAACAAGACTGTAGGTGGAAGGAATCTCACGGCCAACCTTCTCCTTGAAAACTTTTTGGAATTCGTCAAGGGTCAACTCATCACCGGCGAGTGACACCGCACGCCCTGCGTATTTCTCAGGTTGGAGGAAGGCTTGTGCACCAGCTATACCGACGTCAGTCACGGAGACGAGTTGGACTGGTTTTGTTTTGACAGCCAACTTCCAGGCCGTGACGAATGATCTTCCCAAGAAGTCGTTTGTCAAGTTGTCCATAAAAGCCACTGGACGCAAGATGGACCATTGCATATCCGTCTTGGCGGTGCGTGCAATCAAATGCTTCTCGATTTCATGCTTGGCTATAAAATGAGGAACCGGAGTTGGGTTGTTTTCTGAATCTTCACCATGTCGGTCGACTGAAGTGTAGACAAAGAACTTGACGCCAGCATCCAAAGCGGCATCGACAAGAGATTTGCCTTGTCCAACCTCACCACCTCCTCCTTGGCCGAACCCAACAGGTACCTAAAACATGTCAGTGGATGTTAACGCTAGAAAAGGGATGAACACCCCTACCTGAACACTGAACACTCCCCATATAGGCTTGTCAGTGACACTCCTGGCAGTTTTGAAGATTGCTGCGGGATCAGCTAGATCACCTTGAACAAGCTTGATGTTTGGAGATTTGCTGAGTAGCCGTTGGGCCGAAGGGGATTTGGCATTTCTGGTGACAGCGAGTATCTTGAAGTCGGCATTTTGCTTGACGAGTCTGTTGAGAACGGCGCCACCTTGCTTTCCAGTGGCACCACAGATCAGAACTGCCCGAGACATGTTGGAATTTATTTGATGATATTGAGATCTAGTAGTGGAGGTTTTGATCAATGTTTGGGTTAAAGTAGGAGAGTATTGGTGAACAAATCATGTATTTTATTTATTAGTGGTTACATATTAAACTTTTTATATATAATCACTTTTAAGTCCATGTCTGAAATGATCGACGATCCTTTCTTCGGATATGACATGGTTGATTTGTTATAAATCATGGTCGCTGATTGAGCTCCGAATTGACCGAAGCCATGATGTGTGCCGGGCTCATAGTTATAAAAGACGGCGCTGTAGACGGCCGAAAGTGGAGACCGGATTAATTTCGTCGTCCGAATTGAGCGAAGGGACTCGGATTGGAATAATTATCGAGACACCGAAATACCAAACCAGACCGGAGCAAAACAAAGTGATACCATTAAATAACACAGAATTAACTGACCATAATTGATTCCTATAACAACAGCTTTGGCCGTCTTATTTCTTTGCAAGGTCAATATACTAAAGACTATGTGTATTCTTTATGTGGAAGAAAAGTTCTGTTAAGTTCATCAGTCTCATGTCATGATCATTCCATATAGCTTCGAATCGACTGCAACATGATACCACTGAATTATCGACTTACTCCATATTTACACAGGTACTGATATGTGAGACGGAGAATGTCATCTTCCTAACCTTTAATGACTTTCTTCTATTGGTTAGCTGCAGCCAGCTAGCTAATGGAGACTAGTAATGGAATTGGGCAGACTGAATACAGAATCATTTCATAAACGTACCTTTTTTTCGTGTTTGAGATGATAAAAGTAGCCATTGTTGGAGTAAAGGAAACATCTAAAACAATCACTTCTATACAGATATCGAAGTATCTACTAATCTACCAAAGTACTAAGATCGTAAGTGCTTCATACGCCAATATCGGTACCGTGCTTCGTACTGTGCGGCACTGGGCTCTACAATTCAAGGTCGGGAATTTGTGGATGCAAGTTGAAGCTTCACCCGAAACAACTCTCTCTCTCTCTCTCGTCTTGTTGAACCATTGGGAGCTGGCCCGGCCCAGCATCACCTCCCAGCCATGTCTGCCGCTCTCCTTCGATCACGAACTGCCGCTTCTGGCACCCGAATCGCTTTATCCGCCCGCCCTGCTCTTCCAAAGTCAAACCTCGTTCAGCGCCGCAACGCTTCGTCCTCTTCTTCGGCCGGTGACGGAGCTGGTCTCAGGCTCGCTCTCTACGGCAGTGCTACCGCTGCTATACTATACGGCTCTTACCTTTACGCTACCGACACCAGAGCTTTCTTCCACCGATGGGTTATTCCTCCGCTGCTGCGCTGGGCCTATCCTGATGCTGAGGATGCTCACCATGCTGGTACCACGGCTATGAAGGTGCTCCATGAACTCAACCTCAACCCTCGCGAGCGCGATACTACTCTCAACTCCCCCGAACTGGCTGTCAATGTTTTTGGAACAGAAGTCCAGAACCCAATTGGTATCTCTGCTGGTCTCGACAAGGATGGAGAGGTTGCAGATGCGCTGTTTGACCTTGGAGCTGGCATTGTCGAGATTGGTGGCTGCACACCTCTCCCCCAAGCTGGTAACCCTAAGCCTCGAGTGTTCCGCGTTCGCAGCCTCGATGGTATGGTCAACCGATACGGTCTGAACTCTCGTGGTGCTGATGATATGGCTATTCGATTGAGGGACCGACTTAGACGATTTGCCCGATCTCTTGGACTGACTGAGAGGGATGTCCTTGACGGAAACGCCAAGGTTCCACCTGGAAGTCTTCGAGAAGGCCGACTTCTGGCTGTTCAGATTGCCAAGAACAAGGAGACGGATGAGCGGGACGAGAAGGCTATTGCTGAGGACTACGTCTACTGTGTGCGAAGACTCGCACGCTTCGCTGATGTGCTGGTCGTGAATGTCAGCAGCCCTAACACTCCCGGCCTTCGCGATCTTCAGGCCACTGAGCCCCTGACACGGCTCCTCAGCGCCGTTGTCGAGGAGGCTGCCAAGACCGATCGAAAGCAAAAGCCCAAGGTCATGGTCAAGGTTTCCCCCGATGAGGATGAGGACACACAAATGGAGGGTATCGTCGAGGCTGTTCACCGAAGTGGCGTCGATGGAGTTATTGTCGGTAACACAACCAAGCGACGAGACGGCGTCATTCCTCCGGGCATTAAGCTTACTGCTCAGGAGCGACAAAACCTCATGGAGACTGGTGGCTACTCCGGCCCTGCCATGTACAGCCGCACACTCGACCTCGTCGGCCGATACCGCAAGATGCTAGATAAGCACTCTTTCAAGGCCAGCCTCGGCGCCAAGGGCGGTGCTCAAAAGGTCATCTTCGCCACAGGAGGCATCACTAACGGCGAGCAAGCACGACAGATCCTCAACGCTGGAGCTAGCGTGGCGATGGTCTACACAGGGTTGACGTATGGCGGTGCCGGCACTATCACCAGGATCAAGCAGGAGTTAAAAGGTGGTGTGAAGAACTAGACATGTTATAGCAAGCAACATTTCACGTTTTAATTTGTTTATCACAAAAGGTACAAAATGGGACAATTTTATGAAGTCAAGAGTGATTCTTTCTAAACTTTTTTTGTGTTTTTATTTTTTTATTCTTACCCCTGGCCAACGGTTAGTAAGGTAATCAATCACCTTGCTAGAGGTACCTCGAGAATCATGCTTACCTCCTAGGCCTCTACTTTTATGTCAAGTCCGGCCTGTAGTCGTGAGAGGCATGTCAGTTTCTCAATCTCTTTACCCGGAATTCCAAACTCCAAACTCCAAACTCCAGAACCATCCAGAAGACAGACACCTACTTTTGCCTCGCCTTATCTCTTAGACGCAGTTGCTTAAGGTAGCTCTTAAGCGTGTCGATGGAGATTCTGAGATTCTCCTGGGCTCCTACAAGCTCTTGCTCGGCAATCTTGACCTTCTTGAGGGCTCCAGCTGTCTTCCAACCGAGCGGGTCCGGTTCACGGGTCGCCTCTTTGATGACTTTCTCTATTCCCTTTCGGTCATAAATTTCTCCCAGCTGCTTGTCCAGCTGCTGGAGTTCTCGAAGGGTACTTTCGAGCTGAGCCGTTTGCTCCAACATGTCATGGAGGGTGTCCATCTCGGCGTGGTAGGTTCGGTTCAAATCCTCGTGAAGACTTTTGTTCTCACGCTTCAGCTCCTCGTTTTCCTTCTTGTGGTCATCCATCGTGTATGACTTTTCACTGGGAGCAGTGTCCTTCCTCAAAGAAAACATTCTCTTGAGTGATGAAGACATGTTGACGACGAGAAAAGGTGTTTGATGAAGATAGGGTCGTAGAAAGGTGATAATGATTGCTCGTTTATGCAAAGCGTGCAGTCTTTGGTGTCTTGCGATTTCTTTTTCTCGGTTTTACCGGCGGTAAATCTGATATCAAATGAGGATTGCAAAGATGATTTGTTGAGTTCTTGTTTTGTCTCTTGTTTGAGGTGTTGGATTGGAAGTCAAAAGAAGAAGGGGAATACACAGTATTTATACTCCAATTCGGCAGGGTTTGAATTGTACCAACACGATATCATGTTCAACACTTCGCCTTGTGAAATAAGGCTGTTCAAAGGACAGAACGTAGTAAAATGCATTGTATAGTTGTTCATCACCGTGTAAGTCATTAATGTGTCCTGAACAGTGCTTGTTGTGTTTAGTTTTGATGTGTTTAAACAACACTCCGCGCAATGGACAACCAGAACTAAAGATATGATCAGAAAACAGATCTTGTTCTGCGGTCTTCACTCAGGAGCCATCGTCTGCCACTGACTTGGAAGTCTTTATGCTAAGCAGGGTTGATACTGCGGACTTAGAATGTATCTGACTGCTTATGGTGTTGTATCATCTAGGACGTCAACAGGCACTTTTATTTCTTTGGTATATCCAGTCAAGAGCTTGATAGGTTGGACAGTTCATCTTTCCAAAGCTCGGTGAACATCAAAGTCCCTTTGTAGACGGATTTTGCTGGAACGCGCAGTGTATACTCGCAAAATTCTAAAGTACGGCCTTATTGCGGGCTTGGATATCACTCACATATGAAACTATAACCTTTGACTAGATATACCATAGGAATAATATGCTAGTAAAAGGAACAGTAGTTTTTCAGTCTTATGCTTACATTGTCATGATCAGTCCCGTAACGTTGGCTCAACTCCCTGCCGGTTACGTGCATGAAGCATAGACATTTTAACAGAGAAAATATGTGTCATATTGTCCCTAAAATGTTATAGAATCGTGATATTCAAAGTGAGAAGAGTGATCTTTCAAATATCACGGATGGTCAAGAGTCGTTTTAGGGACTGTAGAACAATAAAGTTTAGGAGTGCATGCGACCATCAAGACTAAACATGGGCACGAAAAGGCCAGAGGACAAACCACAGTATCATGTCACAGCTTTCCAGAAATAAAGATATCAAATGAGAAAAAATCGTAAAGTAGAAGTCATACACTGTGTAAGAGATCCACGAGACTGATCCCTTTAACACATATCGACCCCTATCCAGGCTCGTTGTGTTATGCACCTTACAGTCCTTTCCGGCAGTGTTTTCATTGTCTAACAGAAATCCCACCCATTCTCACTCACTATTATTCAGTCAATGTTCAGTCAGGGGTGTTAATTGAGGCCCTTACCGCACTTCCTACAACCCATACGCCCCAGCCTAGAGGGCAGCAAGTTCGGATGAAGATGGCTGGGCCATATCCCGAAGCTCCCTGTAGGTTTCGTAAGCTCGGATGCTCCAATCGAGTTCCAAGCTGCAATGCTGGAGGAGAATATCCATGTGTCGGCGCAACTCGCTATCTGCTCCGGGTACATTGTCTCTGAGTTCGGAGAGTCTGGAAAAACGAATCAAAAGCTCTTCAATGTGGGCTTGTAAGGTTGCTAGGAAGCCATAGAGAAGTGGGATGTGCGAAGCATCGAGATGAATGGTGTCCGACATATTGGAGTAGGGATTTTACTCGACTTGATGCAATAGTCGGCTCTAGTATGCAAGTAAGTGATAATGGATGATGAGGTTGATGATGAAGATGGTTATATATACGTATTATCTTAACTTGGGTTATAAGTGTTTGTAGTTTGATTAAGTTATTAATTCTTTCACCGTACTTACTGTGTGTTACTCTAGGTATTTGGATGATAACATTGATACCCTCGTCCTCGGGTTGTCACAGCTTGGATACTTTAGAGAGCACACATGCGTCTGCGTAGAACCTTGAAATCAAGTTACAGGCTGAAAAAAGAGCCATTTTCATTCAATAAAAACCTATTAATGGATTCTTCACTGTGGTTTGCTGTGTTTCATCGAAGATAGTTATAAACTTGTGCTCACCTAGACTTACATTCATTTTCATCTTTCCATACAGAGAATCAGTCCAAAAACACATATATAAGCCTGTGTGAAAATCACCAGTTACTCTCTGCTTAGAAACTATGGTAGAGCATCCGAATCATATCCTGAGACGTTATCTCATCGTGAAGCCATTCACGTGCAAGCTGCAGCAACAGGGTAGTAGCCGATAAGCTACCTAGTCTAGGAAGTTGAGACGATACTCGTTACAGAAATACAACTTTCCTTCAAACAAACAACATTCGACAAAAACAACAAAAATAAGCAATCAGAACATTGAGTAAAGAAAATGGCATGCACTTCGGGCTGCTGTGGCCCTCCGGTCCCAAAGCCACCCGCTACAAACGTATTGTCTCAGGGCGATATTGACAGTTGCAAAGATCGAGACCAGGCTGCAACTGGACAAAAGGATAAAGATTCTGCGACCAACAAGCAGACGGGTGACTGCTACGCTTCTGATGACTGCAAAGATGGCAAAAACGACCGCGATGATGATGCACCCAACTGCTGCTTTGGAAAGATCAGTCCTTGCTGCAGCGCAGCTTGTATTGACCGCCTTGCTATGCGCGATTGCAAGATGAGCTCTGATACCAAAGAGGGTAAGAGACCAACCTTGTAATATGATGCAGAAGATCCGTGTTTGCTAATATCACATCAGACGTAACGGGCTGCGGCAGCTCTGCTTACAGCTGCGATGGCGCAACCGACGGCAAGCCATGCAGCAAGCATAGCGTTTCTGCTCTCGACCGCTACGGTGCAACCCTTAAAGCTTTAGGGTGTCTCTGTCGCAATCTTATTACTATGGGCCAGGAATCTTGCTGCGAGATCCAGGGCAACCCGGCTAAGAGGCTGTCTTCTCGTTCTCTCTTACCCACTTCGACGGACTCTGGCCGCAGCACAGGCTCCGTCACTAAAGAAAAGGCTGAAGAGAACCGACTTCGTCTGCGAAAGAGCTCCACCGAGAGTGTAAAGTCCGCCAGCCAAACCTTTGTGAAGGAGAGTTGCGTCAAAGCATGCTGTTCAGTGGCCAAGCCAGACAAGAAAGCTGTTCCCAAAGACAAATGCAGGAAGGGTTGTTGTGCGAAAGACAATGCCAGTGACCAGAACCCAGCCTTCGAAAGACCAAACCAAAAGCTTCTAGGCGACCTTGCCGTTATAAGCGGATGTCTTGATGCCTGTTGCTCCAGAAAGCCTTCACCCAAACAGAAAATCATTTGCCGGGACGATGGCGAGGACAACAAGAGTCCTGTCACTAGTGATGGTTGCCCTGATGCTTGCTGTACAACTGGGCGCAAAGAGACAATCGCTGACAAGAGCTACCCAGCTATAGAAGCTGGCAACTCTGCAGTAAGTGGTTATTTAAAGTCTTGCCATACGGCCAAGAGAGAGGAGATTGCTAAGCAACAATCTAACCCTGCTTGTGGGAGTGCTTGTTGCAAGTCAGAGGAAAGGCTCTCGAATGACCCTTCGGGAGACA
The DNA here is from genome assembly GCA_014899075.1 of Fusarium goolgardi. NCBI lineage: Eukaryota > Fungi > Ascomycota > Sordariomycetes > Hypocreales > Nectriaceae > Fusarium > Fusarium goolgardi. The sequence goes on along the minus strand of JAAVUI010000007.1, from coordinate 35,621 downwards.
AATGTGCTGGATCCTATTGCGAGAAGTCTCAGGGCTGTCAAATCCCTGGCGATGATTGCTGTTCCTCCGCTGTTATCGAAGGACATTCGGACAACAAAGCGGACTTTGCCGAAAAGCCTACCGACGTAGAGAACCAGACTACAGGAAAAGAACGTGTCGTTCTCGGTATCTCGGGCATGACATGTACTGGCTGTGAGACCAAACTAAATCGAACCCTCGCTACAGTCCCTGCCGTCAAGGAGCTGAAAACAAGTCTCGTTCTCTCAAGGGCAGAGTTCAAAATCGACTTGCGCCTCGGATCGGTTGACGAGGCTATCAAACACCTCGAACGAACCACAGAGTTCAAATGTGAGAGAATTCAAACCCAAGGTTCAAGCTTGGATTTCATTGTAGATGGCAACACATCTCAGTTCGTGGGACAGACGTGGCCCGAAGGTGTTACTGACATGACTCTTCTTGACAAAAACACTGTTCGGGTTTCCTTCGACCCCAAAATCATTGGCGCACGAGACCTTGCTGAAAGATCCTGGGTGCCTCCCGTACAACTTGCCCCTCCTGTAGCGGACTCGTCCCTTAAGGCTGGGTGCAAGCATGTTCGTCATGTTGGGTATATGACTCTGTTGTCTGCTGTTCTTACGGTTCCTGTACTTGTCATGGCATGGGCGCCAATCCCCGAGAATGAGATAGCCTACTCTTCGGCATCAATTGCATTGGCTACGATTGTTCAAGTTGTCATTGCAGGGCCCTTCTATCCCAAGGCTATCAAAGCACTGGTTTTCTCTCGAGTTATCGAGATGGATTTGTTGATTATCCTGAGCACCAGCGCAGCCTATGTCTTCTCGGTTATCTGCTTTGGGTATCTCGTTGCTGATAAGCCTCTCTCGACTGGACAGTTCTTTGAGACCTCGACCTTGCTGGTGACTTTGATCATGGTTGGCCGATGGGTTGCAGCCCTCGCTCGTCAGAAGGCAGTCGAGTCCATCTCTATCCGATCGCTTCTGTCATCAACTGCCATTATCGTCGACGAGAAGAGTGGAATTGAGCGCGAGATTGATACCAGAATTCTCCAGTACGGCGACATCTTCAAGGTTCTTCCCGACACAAGAATCCCCACTGATGGAACTGTTATTACCGGGTCATCTGAAGTTGATGAATCGATGCTTACGGGCGAATCTCGACCCGTAGAGAAGTACCCCGGCAGATCTAGTGTTATTGCAGGATCAATCAACGGTTCAGGTGTTATCACTGTGCGACTGAGTCGCTTGCCTGGCGACAATACCATCAATGCGATTGCCGCCATGGTTGATGAGGCTAAGTTGTCGAAGCCCAAGCTACAGGACCTGGCAGACCGTGTGGCTTCCTATTTCGTGCCTGTAGTAGTCGCCTTAACCATCATCACTTTTGTGATTTGGGTTGCTGTTGGCCTGACAGTTAGGGGACACGGCGGCTCCAAGGCTACAACTGAGGCAATCACCTATGCTATAGCTGTCCTCATTGTGTCATGCCCTTGCGCTATTGGACTGGCAGTTCCCATGGTCATTGTGATAATGAGCGGAGTGGCTGCAGAGAAAGGCATCATTTTCAAGTCGGCTGATGCTATCGAAGTCGCTCACAAGACATCTCACGTTGTGTTTGACAAAACCGGCACTCTGACTCAGGGGAAGCTTTCTGTCGTTTCAAAGGAGTGCGTCGACGATTCGTCCCTCCCACTCCTTTTGGGCCTTATCGAGAACAGTCGACATCCGGTTTCAGTAGCTGTGACGAGCCATCTTAGGAGCATTGGAATTGAGCCTCGTACAGTAGGTGAAACAGGGAGCCAGACAGGTCAAGGTGTCGAAGCAGTCGTGGAAGGCCAGAGACTCAAGGCTGGAAACTCTCTTTGGCTGGGCGTCTCGGAGAACCCTCTCGTCCACCCGCTGCTTGCTCAGGGTCATACTGTCTTTTGTTTTACAGTAAACGACGACCTGTGTGCTGCATATGGCCTCCACGACGAACTCAGAAAAGATGCTTTGGATACCGTAAAGGTGCTACAACTGCGCGGCCTTTCAGTCCATGTTGTCTCTGGCGATGATAACGAAGCTGTTCAAAATCTAGCAACGAAACTGAGCATCCCGAAAAACAATGTCCGTTCCCGAACTTCACCTGCTGGCAAGAAGGACTACATCCAAACCCTTCTTTGTAATGGGACTGATCGCGAGAAGCCAGTTGTTGTTTTCTGCGGCGATGGCACAAACGACGCTGTTGCTCTCGCCCAAGCCACTATCGGTGTCCACATGAACGAAGGTACAGATGTTGCACAATCCGCTGCGGATGTCGTCCTCATGCGTCCGGCTCTGAGTGGCATTATCACTATGATAGATGCGAGCCGAAAGTCTGTCAATCGTATCAAGTTTAACTTCTGTTGGAGTTTTGTGTACAATACGTTTGCTGTGCTCCTCGCTGCTGGCGTATTTGTCAACGCCAGAATTCCACCGGAATATGCAGGCCTTGGAGAGTTGGTAAGCGTTTTGCCTGTTATTCTGGCTGCAGTGCTTCTGCGCTGGTCTAAGATCTAAGTGAGAGTTCTTGAGTCTCTCAGTCAATAAATACACGCAGCGCAACTTCTATGAACTCTCATTTAACTCTTACCAGGAGCCTTTCCGTTGTTTATTTCCTCTCTATTGTCCTCGTTTGGTATGGCAGAATGCTGCATTCCTGTCGCTATCTTGGCTTCGTCTTTCAGTAACACCAGGAAGGCGTCTTTTGACGCTTGCAACAACCAGTACACTTCTATTCACGCTCGTTACAGAACCATCATTTAAACTATCATCAAGCAAGGTGCTTGAGGCGGCGGTAGATCTGCAAGGAGAATAAACGACTCCATCTCTCAATTGCTTGACGTTTTTCACTATCAGGGCAACTATTCAAAATTTCTCAGTTGCTACATATTGCAAAGAAGCATAGCTGAGCCTCAAAATTGAATAGACTTCTGTACCTCCAAGCTACCGTGTGTCCATGTGAACAAGAGATAAATTAAGTTGACTGTTTTGAAATACTGAACAAGTCCTCATATCGTACAGGATTAATATTGCGAGGCTGCTTTGATTGAATCAAAATTACACCAAATCGCTTTCGTGGAAACAACAAACATGGCAACTTTTCCGAATCAATACCTTAGTATAGATCCCCATGGCAATTCTGCCAACCATATCCAGCAAAATACTATGGGTATCAAAGCGAACACAATCCACCAGACTTCAATAGTCAGTTTGATTTGCATCCATCGTGGTAGTTTCCTGCTCAACAGAGAGCGATGGGAGCATCTCTTTGTCCCGTACACAAGACATCCGAGGCCTGGTCGAGATTCACATTCGACGTGTTCTCGTCTTCGGCGCATGAGTAGGCTGGAATTTCGGTCAGATGATTTTTTCAGTGAGATTAAAATAAGTAACATACGGTACACTTCCACGACAGAAACGGAGATCGCTTCCGAGATCACAGCGTCTGTCGTTAGGACACTCGAGATGGAGACTTCTTCTTTCAACCAGCCATTCAACTTTGAGATTAATGCCTGTGTCTACAAGGCTATAAAAATGGGCATTTGTGTGTTTTAAGGAAAGAGCATCCGGATAGATGAGAAACTCAGTAATGGCGAGATGTATCTCGGTTGGTAATGACATGAGCTCCAACTTAGGAGCAGTTATTGTTGTTGTTGTTGACTCGCCGGTGCCTTTACCGGTTTCGGGCCCGACAGTGGGGCAACGGCTTCGGAGGACGCTGGACATGTCGGAACGGAGCGGGGCGAAAGGAGCGATTTGGAGATTAGAAAAGAACGAATGGTTGACTGTGACTTGGTCTTCTTCTTCTTGGGAAAGAACGAAAGCTTTGTACGTGGCTGCTGCCTTGTCATATGTTGATAATTCGGAAGCCTAGAGTTGATAGTGCAGTCCTACAGGTCGGGTCAGGCCAGGCCAGGGGTCGCAGGCAGCGCTCAAGCCACTCAGGATAGGGCAGTGCAAGAGTCTTATTATTTAGTGGGTTTCAAGCGAGTTCAGCTGGTGAAGGACTTTGATGTTAGAGTCAGAAATAGGTAGTTAGGTAGTCAAGTCGAGAAATTGATTTATTCAGTGATGAAGCAGTAGAATATGTATTTATCTCTGTTCTCAACTGTTCAAGACCGGATTCGGGCATTGTTGCTTGCAGGAGAAACAATGAAATGAATGAGATTACCTGTTTAAGGATCGTAGGTGTTTCAGATACCGAGTCCTTGAAGAGTAAGTCCAGATCCAATAATAATAGTTCTATTGGCTAACTCCGATTCAGTTATAACATACTAAGGTAGACTTATTCACTCTCTGCTCCTTCCTATCCACAATACATGTACGGATAGTTGGCCTATTTTTAGGTAGGAGGTAGGCAGTGATTTGCTGAGTACCCCACGTGATCCCGTGTTCTCCATCGCGTATCGTCCTAAGTCCAAGACGCCAAAATCTCTCCCTCGTCATTGAAGCCCCAGCTAAATTAGCTAAGACCGCCGCATTCTCCCTCCGGGAAAACAATGATTCATCGCCCTGGCGAGTGCTACTGCGATGACGTTAGATAGCGACAACGAATTTCGCTACGATTTCTCTCTTGAAGAGGAAGAATTGCTATTGCAGTTGGCCTCTGAAAATAACAACAACATCATCCCTCAGAAGAATGCAAGATTGGCAGCCATAGACGCCGTACCTGGAAGAACCGATCATTTACTTGAACACGATGGCGTCTCCAAGGCTGGGAATGCGACAAGTTATACTCTGGGCCCTTGTCAAACAGGATCGACGAGCGACTTTTACAGAGGGCAAGCATTTAACCAACGTGAAGCATCTTCTGGCCTACCAACGCCACCTGCCGTATCCTCCTCGATCGAGGACGTACTCTACCCGGATTGTACGTGGTGGTTTCTCGTGAGGTTTCATCACACTAACTGACCCAAGAGATTAGTGAGCAAAGCCTTAAACAAATTAAACTCCATATCACCTCGATCACCTCGATCGGAATCGACTGTTACTGCAGGGCGTGGATCTGAAACCAATCAGGATGCCTCATTTAAAGATGACCGTTCGCCTCTACAACGGTTCAGATCTTATCCCAGGAAACCACTGACCGTGACCGATCTCACTTCTGGCGCTTGGTGTGAGTTGCAGTATTGGTATACTCTCACTCGATTACCCGGAGGCCGGAGGACGAGAACAGCGGCCATGAAGCAAGGCTCCAAAATCCATAAAAAGCTCGAGGACGAAGTCCATACTACTGTCAAAATCGACATCATGACTAAAGAGGACGCATTTGGACTCAAGCTATGGAATCTAGTACAAGGGCTGAGAACATTGCGTGATACGGGACTTACTCGCGAACTGGAAGTCTGGGGAATTGTTGACGAAAACCTCGTCAACGGAGTCATCGATAGTGTGAGCTACGAGAATCCCAATCCCGAATTCGAGGAAGAACTATCTAGTCAAGAGTCAAAGAAGGGCAAGAAGCAATCCTCCTTGGCCGACTACTTCCCACCGAAAAACAGGGATGCGGACCACTTGGGGCACAAGATCTATCTTGCAGATGTCAAGACACGTGGATCTTCTTCTCCAGTTTCGGCTGCCCAAATACGACCCGCAAAGATCCAACTGCTTCTATACCATCGATTCTTATCCGATATGGCTGCTGGGAAATTGGATTTCTTCAAGGTCTTCCGAAGATACGGGCTCAACCCAGACGATGCCTTCTCGGACACCTTTATCGCTCAAATTGGCAGTCTGCATGACGAGATCTTTGTAGATGCATCAGAAACAGAGACAGATTTCACCCAAGAGCACCCTTCCTCTAGCTTTCAGAGCTCTTCTTCAGCCGGCCCCGATCTTTTGCAGTACCGAACATTACGAGAACTAGTTCCTCTTGTCCAGCAAGAAATAGACCTAACCTTTCCTCACGGCGAGCACTCTATGGGCCATATGCTTCGGGTCCAATATGTTCACCGTAGCGACGGTCGCGAAATCGATCTCCATGACTTCCCTGTATCACGACAAGCATTAGAGACATACCTCACCAGCTACATGAAGTGGTGGAAGGGCAAGCGCGAGGCAAAAGGTGTCGATATAGAAGAGGCGTTCAAGTGTGGAACATGTGAGTTTGTGTCCGACTGTTCATGGCGGCAGAGCATGGATGAAGAGATGTTACAGAAAGCCAGGACTCAGCAGAAGAAACGGGCAACACGTCGAGCGAGTGCCAACGCCGCCTAAGTTGGCTGCCTCTGGATATCATGACTTATGATGCATTAGGATATAGTACGAGACTTGCATGAATTTCTTCGGTTTATAAAGATGCAACATTCTGTTTTTGGCATTCTTTGCCAAAGCAAGACACTCCTTTAGTGGCTATTTCCACTCATTCCCGGTCGTCTCAACTCTATTCGTCACGCGTGTTATGAGCTGCCCTCAGAACATCGCAAGAGGAGGTTGAGGTAGGCCTGCTTCCTCTCAATGCTTGCTCGGCCTATGAGTACGGGTGATCCCGTAACCCCATCCATCTAAAGACATCATCAGCGCCAGTGCTAGAAAGTTGGATGTTAGAAACTTACATTGAGCGGCAACGTGAATGCCAATGTTCAGTTCATCGGCCCAGTGCCACACCAAGTTGGGATCTTTGAGAAAGCCGCGCCCAACAAAGACCGCATCCACAGATCCACCGTCAAGGTAGCTCTGAGCCTGTTTGCCGGAAGTGATCATTCCTACGGAAGTCACAATGGTCCCGGTGCCCTTGACAGCTTTCCTGACAGCAGCAGCCCACGGAACTTGATACCCAGGACCGGAGTTAATCTTCTGACGGCTATCCAGGCCACCGCCAGTGACATCAAGCAGGTCTACTCCGTTATCTGCAAGAATCTTGGCAAGGAGTGCTGCCTCTTCGATATGCCACTGAGGCAAAGATGGGTCGAAGTCAAGATAGTCAGTGCCGGGAATGCGGGCGAAAATAGGGTACTCTTGAGGGACGATCTAATTAGAGGTTGGGGAGAGGAATGAGTTTATCAGGTAGCCATGAGCAGCATGGACTTCGATGGCCTGGGAGAGTCAACCTCTATTTGATCAATTCCTTTGGGCTGGTTTACTTACGTCAAATCCGATTTTGAGGACACGCTTCACGGCGGCTACCCAGTCTTGCTTGAACTTGGAGATATCATCCTTGTTCATCTCTTTGGGGACGACAGACTCTGGGCTGTAAGGGATCGCACTTGGTGCAACTACCTCATCAGGCCACCCATTTGCCTATCAGTGTCACTGTCAGTCGTGAGATTTTACACAGGTTCCACAGATGTTACCTCTTTGAAAGCAGTGTTCTTGCGGTCCAGCCACGGTACGACTGTGCTCGCTTTTCTCCCAGCATGACCTATCTGAATAGCAATCTTGGCGCCCTGGCTGTGTACAAAGTCCACAATATCCCGGAGAGGTCCAAGCTGTCCATCATCGTATATGCCTGCATCCTCAGGGCTGATTCGTCCCTCTGGTGAAACTGCGTTGACTTCTGTGACGATAAGACCCGGACCTCGTGCTGCGAAGCTGCTCAGATGTTGTTTGTGCCACGGGGTCATGACACCATCCTTTGCCGAATATTGACACATCGGGGAGACAAAAATCCGGTTGTGAAGAGTCAGGTTTCTTCCTTTAATAGGAGAGAATAGGCTTCCTTCAGGCTGAACATCGTACGGTGTTCCTGCTGGTGGATCTTGCACTGGAGTGTAGAAAGGGACCTGCGAACTGTGAGTACCTGTAGTTATCTGTGAGGGTATATGAGACGAACATTCGGAGCTTCCTTGTTGATGATGATTTTATGATGGCCATTTGCCTCACATTTAGGCATCGTCTCAGTCATATTGTTGATATGGATAGGTCTTGGCACGTGTGTACAAGGGACTGTTGGATCTTGTCGGATTGATATGAGTAGTATAGAAGTGGACAAGCAAGTGTAGGTATTTATAACATCTATAAGACGCCCCATCACTTACAACTGACATGCAACTTCCTCGTTGTTTCCGTGTTCCCGTGTTAGGCCGGAGAATGAGATGGATGCTTACAACTCATAAAGCCCATATTGCAAAGTTCTTCTCGTAGCAGCATGCAGTCGCGGCAGAGACTATTCAGTATCACATTCACTGGAAATAGATATCATTTGCTCGGTTCTTCGGAGTGATGCAGAGTAGTTTGCTTATGAGATGGTGTGGCTTGCCTTACAAAGAATGCATGGTACTTTTGTCAATACGAAAGAGTCCACCACATCAATGCTACACAATATGCGACGTTTAGTTGACTTGAACAAGATTTCTATTGGGCACGTTCTCTGCAAGAAGTAACTGCAATCATCTTGAGTTATGATTAATATTGGTAAGAAGTTTTGAGGATGCCTTTGTACATAATGTCGCTACCCACGTATCTTAGTACTTACCTACTATCCAGAAATATAAGATTTCTATACAAATCAATGACAAGTCATATAATTGGGGATAGAGGATAAATCCCTTCTGAATTGGGGGTTGGGTATACCGAATATTCGAATACATGTTAGGCAGGAAAGTTAATAATTGGTGTTTTGCGGTGTCACTCATAATAAGCTTCCTGGAGGAACCTGAGGTGCGAAAATGTTCCAGGTTTAGGCAGCCTCCATTCTAGAGCAATTTGCCTTCTTCAACTACCATTCACACAGCAAATTATCACTCCAACTCACTTAATCATGCAGCGAAACAAGGAAGATGAATTCGACGAGGAATTCGACATCCCCCTACATCGCAAACGTCCTTTCGGCGCAGGGATCAAGCGCAAGAAGGTTGAGTTCGTACGAGCTCGCGATCCTGACGCTGGTCTCTCAACCGCGACAACGTCAACAGCCACTCTTGTCAGTGATTTGTATGCAACCATCGTTCTGAAATCTGATCCTGAGAATAGAGAGGCTAAAAAATCAGAAGAAGAGGCCAAAGAGGCTGCACAAATATGTCCGGATTGCGGACTAGATGTTTCATCTACAACACAGCCACATGAAGCAGCTCTCGTTCATCAAGTCTCACTGCAACACACGATACCCCCATCAGCACTTGATCGCTCGCGCATGGGCGTACGCACACTCACTTCTCAAGGTTGGGATATGGATGCGCACGAAGGCCTGGGCAGAGAGCGCGAGGGCATTCGGCACCCTATCAAAGTGAAAGAAAAGAAAGACAAGCTCGGAATCGGTGCAGCGACGCCAAGAACTCAAGATAAAAAGAAAGAGCACCTAGCTCGCCCAATCAACAAAAATGAGCTGAAGAGGCACAGGGCCAAAGAGCGACAACGGCATGAGCGACTACAGCGCGAGATTCTCGGAGGAGTCGACGTTGAAAAGTATCTCAGAGGAGATGGCAGTGATGGAAGATCATTACATCATGACGACGACAAGATGAAGACGAATCAAGATAAATCGAAACAGGACAGGATACAGTTTGCAAGGCACCTGTTATGAACGTTGCCCCCTAGGTCACCAGCATTCAATGGGTGCCTATCAAGGACTCACACTACATTCAGGACTTACAGTCGGACAAAAGATTTGGATTCACCGAGGATACGGCAAACGACCTCTCATGATTCAGAATTTAACCCAAGAGATTGATGGAAATTATACTGAACTCACACGACAGTTATTATCAGTGTATCACCGAGTCGGACGGAGCTTGAACCAAGTGTTTCAGCTCAAGCAAAGCATAACGCTAATAGATTGATATAAAACATATACGGAAACGAAGATCGGGAACAATATACAGGCAAAAATATATCCACTACTAAATTTATTTAAAGTGACATTTAAACATCTTGCATGACCTCATCCAAGTTGAGGCTCATGTTCACCCGGCAGTTACTGCACTGTACCTTGGTACAGTACATGCAGGCAGTTAGTTCAGTGACTACACCGCTCCAATTAAAGGTGCTAAAAATGCTAAATACCTAGGTAGGTTCCTGCTAAAGGTATCTGCTCGCCCTGCCTTGTAGCAGTCACAGCCCGGGGATCCAGGCTCCTGGCACAGCGATAGGATAGGCGGCGCTAGGTATGGCTTGACAGGTCTATCAGACCCACCTTCTTCATGCGACCCCGCCAACTCCTGAGGGCCTAACCTTGATTCTCGATACCTTGCTACCTACTGTAGAGCAACAACCACTTACTCTACTTCCAACTTAGTATAGCAGTAAAACCTACACTTATTACTTTACAACATTCTTCCTTTAACTCTTGATACCCTTGCGCGTCATTCTATCGCTTCAATCTACAGCACTTTTGGGCTGGCTCCCCACATCGTTTCTCTACCGCCTTCGCGCTCACTCGACCTCACTCTCGCTCTCGCTCTCCACCTCTGGCACACGCTATTTCGCTCCTTCATACCCAACGTTGTGACGTGACAGGGCAGCCCACCGATACTAGACAACATGGGGCTGTCCATCATTCAAGAGCAACACGATGGTAAGAATTGCATAAGCTAGGAACTCTCCAACGACATCCATGTACTAATGCGCCTCCAGCCATCCTGGGTCAGATCAAGAAGATCACTCAAGGCGATGTAAGCTATCTCCCAGAACCTTTCACTGCTCAGCTACTGACTGGCGTCCTTGACGCAATAGTGGAAATGCTTGATTGTCGATGAGAACTCCAAAAAGATCATTGACAATGTCGTCAAGGAGGATGATATTCTCAACAACAACATCGCCAGTTGGTCTCCCAAGCAAAACATCCTCTACAAGCTATCTCCAGTGCTGACCGACTTCCTCCTATTCAGCTATCGAGCGAATCGAGAACCGTCGCGAACAGAACCCTGAGATGGACGCAATCTACATTCTTTCGCCCGAGTCTTTCGCTGTCGAATGCCTTCTCGCCGATTTCGAGATGCGACGCTACCGTAGCTTCTACCTTGTTTGGACCGGCCTCCTCGACCCCTCACTACGACGCAAGATTGACGATTTCCCTGGGGCTCGCCAGCTCCGCGCCGGCTTCCAAACCATGTTCGTCGATTTCCTGCCTCGAGAATCGCATCTTGTTACCCTCCGCGACCCCTGGAGCTTTCCAATGCTCTACCACCCAGCATGCAATGCTATTGTTCCTACCCATATGAAGGGTTTGGCGCAAAAGGTAGGGGTCTACCATGCGCCCCGTCCGAATCATTTGTACTAATAGTTAGCCAGATTGCCGGTCTTTGTATCACTCTTGGAGAATATCCAAAAGTCCGATACTACAAGCCACAAGGTGCACTCCACGATGCAGCCGTTTTATGCTCGCATCTGGCCCGATTCGTCCAAGAAGAACTTGATGCGTATGCGCAATGGGATACCAACTTCCCACCACCTTCACAACGTCCGCAGGCGACACTAGTCATTACAGACCGATCCATGGATCTGATGGCACCCCTTGTACATGAGTTTTCCTACCAAGCCATGGCGCACGACCTCCTTCCGATTAAAGACGGCGACAAAGTCACATATCGCACGGTTGTCAACGAAGGAACCCCAGAGGCGCAAGAGAAGGATATGGAACTGACAGACAAAGACAAGATCTGGGTGGACAATCGACACAGACACATGAAGGACACGATTGATAAACTTATGGGCGATTTCCAAAAGTTCCTCCAACAAAACCCACACTTCACCAACGAGAACGCCGATACTACCAATTTGAACACGATTAGGGACATGTTGGCTGGCCTGCCGCAGTTTCAAGAGATGAAGGAGGCTTATTCACTGCATTTGACCATGGCGCAAGAATGCATGAACATTTTCCAGAAGCACAAGCTTATGGACATCTCCTCGATCGAGCAGACTCTTGCGTCTGGGCTTGACGAGGACTTTAAGAGACCAAAGAACATACTCGAAATGGTTGTTCCTTTGTTGGACAACGAGGCTGTATCGCTTCCCGACAGACTACGACTCATCGTTCTCTTTATACTATATCGAGACGGCGTTATTGCTGAGGATATCAAAAGATTACTCGCCCATGCAGGTCTTCCTCAGTCGGATGCTGAGGTTGTGGCAAACTTGGAGCAGCTCGGCGGACGCATGACACATGGCCTCAAAGATGTACGCCAACTTCCCGCGCCTCTGTTCCCGATCGACCCAAAAACAACACAACTGAACGAGGAATATGGGTTATCACGTTTCGAGCCTGCTTTGAAACATATGGTGGACCATTTGGCAAGGGGAATCCTAGAGCAAACTCACTTCCCCTATGTGAAGCCGCCGCTGGACCCCAATGAGGAGCTTCACCTTGCACAGAGCGCTTCTCTTCGTGCTGGCCGACCGAATTGGGCATCATCTGGTCGCCGTCCACCAGAGAACCGACAGCGATTGATTGTTTTCATGGCTGGAGGCGCCACCTACAGCGAAAGTCGGGCATGTTACGAAGTCGGCGAGGCCCGTAGCCGAGATATTGTTTTGGTGACCTCCCACATGCTAACTCCCCAACTATTCCTTCGTCAAGTGGGTGATCTCGGTCGCGACAAGCGTCAACTTGACTTGCCCTTGGAGCGACCCAAACGACACGCACCTCGTCACCTCTTCGAACGTCCGCCTCCTCCTCGCTCAGCACCATCACAACAACCGCCCCAGCAACCAATGAACTCCGGGCCCATGAATCGACCTGGTGGTCTTCCACAAAGACCCACCCCTGGCATGGCACCTCCAACGGCTGCCATGTCCAACATGTCGATAAACAACCACGGTGGCAGCGCGGCGCCACGACCTAACCCGCATCAGAGTGTTCCATCATACCAATCAAACCACGAGGAACCTGGAAAGCTTCACAAGGAGAAGAAGAGGAGAAACTTTCTCGGTATGAAGAAGTAGGGTTCTTGGAACGGGGGGCTCTCCTCATCTTCTCCGCCGTCAAAAGGGATTCGGCGGTCCCAGACGACCGACACAGACAGCTCGTCAGAGATATATAAAGAACGTCTTCATAAAGCAGAAAGAAGTACCTCGAGTGGAAGCTATTTGAACGATGGGCCTTCGGCGTAGTTAATACTCGGCCAACATGGAATCAAAGCACGCCATGCTCTTTTTGATTTTGCAATCCCTTGACAGCTGGGCCTTGTTTTGTCCAGTCTTTTGCGTATCAGCTGCTATACTATAAAACTTGCTTGCCTGAGAGACCTCGCACTGTTGGGGGTGCTAATGTACATAACACCAGCCTGTAGTATATACACTTTTTTGTATTCTTTGTCCTCGCCCTTTGGATATGTTGAATCGAGCCATCCTCATCATTTCATCAAAAGCATCAAGTTCATCACTAGTATCAAACCAAGCAGAATTAAAACAAAAAAGAAAAAAAAAAAGGATCGCACATCAACCAATCCATGAATTCACTACCTAATGTTCACCAAGTTTGCCTTCATGCCTATATCCCTTTGATTCCCGCCCCATCGCCGTGCTTCCCAAAAAATCACAAGTAAAAACAAGTTACTAGCTACAGGGCGTACCCTGCTTCCAAGATGCGGTGTGTTGGGTTTCGGTAGATATTCGTACAGTAGTGTTGGAAAAGCCTTGAATTGAAGGCCTTTATTTTCAGAGATTCGTGCAGGAAGTTGATGGATTTCATACATGAGCAATACAGCTGTATAGTCGAGGGGTGTTTGGTTCGGTGTTGGAGCACGGGGTTTGCACATAGCATGATTAAGGTCTGCCAAAGGCCGCGCCACGGCCAGGGTTACCAGCAGGAGGCATACCGCGTCCTTCAAAAGGACTACCGGGGAAATCAGGTCCAGGGGGTCCATTGAAGCCGCCAAGGCCAGGAGGGATAAATCCGTGAGGTGGGCCACCAAAGAAGCCAGGGGGAGGAGGCGGCATGTTGCGCGGTAGAGGACCACCCAGAGCCTCGGGGGGAGGCATCACGCCAGGTGGGAAGTTAGGAGGGAACATGTGAGGCATGGGCATGTTACGGTTGGGCACAGGGCCGCCAGGGCCTATGGGACCGCCAGGAAGTCCCGGGGGAGGAATCATAGGTCCTCGTTGCTGAGGAGGAGGCATCTGACCACCGGGCATCCAGCTGGGTGGCATCTGGTGGTCTAGGCCAGGAGGGGGAGGGGGCCGCTGCAAGATTTGTGTGGGCTGATTCGGTCGAGCATCAGCGTCGGGAGGGTTGTGGAATCGTTCTTCCATAGGAAAGCCAGGTGGTGGCTGGGGTCGCATTTGGCGTTGGGGGACGCGATCATCCCTGGGGAAATCAGGCTCTTGGGGCATATGTCCTGGCTTTTGTTGCTGCGGACCCATGCGCATTAACAAGTCGTTGCGTTGACCTTCTTGGGGCGCTCTCATGAGGTTCATTAAGAATTCGGTGTTGCTGTTGTTACGAGCAGCATCGGGGCGGCCAGAGCCTTGGCTGGGGGCACGCTGGCGTTGGCCAACGAGGTCCTGGAGAAGCTGTTCAGGACGGGCAGCTTGTTGCTGGGGTCGAGGAGCAAGGATTTCTTGGACATGGTGCGGCGGAGGTCGGCCAAGAGGACCTTCCATACGTCGATCAGGGCCATACTGCTGGAAAGGTGAATCCGGTGAAGTAATTACGTTAGGTCTGCCGGCATTTGGCGGCGTTCCCTGGGGTACTGCAAAGGGTGAAGGGCCTGGGGGTGTAGCACTCATGGTCTGCTTCTGCAGCTTCGCAAGCAACTGCTGGAAAGCTTGTCGCTCATCGTCGGGTCCGCCAGAAGGAGCAGGACCGCTAGGGAAAGGCATAGGCAGGGGCATACCACTATGAATAGGAGGTCCAGTCATAGGGGTTGGGGGCTCTGTTCTTCCTCGAGCTTCTTCCTGAGGCTGCGCGAAAAAGGACGTAAACCTCGATGATTTACCGCTGGCCTTGGGCTTCGCAACAGGGTTCTTGTTCTCTTCAGCACGTGGAGTGTCGAGACCAGCAGTCGTTCCAAAAGCCTCAAAGAACTTGTCTGGCGCAGATGGAACAGCGGGGGCAGATTGGACCGGAGGCTTTTCCATTTCAATCATTGCCTCTGCGGCTTCGATGTGTGCAGGCTTGCCGGAGATTCCAGCCTTCTGCTTCTTCATCTCTTCCATCCACTTCTGGAAATCCTGTTGAGTGTGGGCTTCAGGAAGTTCCTCAAGAGGTTCATCCAGCCATTCGGGCTCACGTTCGACTCGCTGATCACGATCCCGTCCCCAGCGTCTGTCATTCGTGCGGTTGTTGTTGCTGTTGTTGTTACGATCATCAGCAGCATCGGCAAGGGCTTCGCGATCTCTCCAGCTCTTGGCACGATCAATACGTTCACGCTTATCGGGAGTGGTGGTTGTCGCTTCGGCGACAGGCGTGGGAGTGACATTGGACTCGTTCTTGTACCAGGGCTCGACTTTGTTTCTGTTGATTCCGTTTCGTGGCCGTCCCTCGCTGTCCTCTGCATCTCTGGTAAAGCCGTCGAAAGTCCGTACAGGGCGATCTCGAACAACGTCGCGGTCCTCGCGATCTTTGGGTTGACGCTTCTCATCGCGGAAGTTGCCTCCCATACGCCCGTGGAAACGCTCGGCACCTTCATGTCCAAAACTCTTGCGAGGCTTCACCGTGCTCCAGCCCTCTGTTTCGCTCTCGCCATCACGACGACGGAGACCATTATTGTTGCGACCATCGCGGAATCGATCGACGTCTAGGTCTCCGTTGCGACTTCGGAAGTTGCCGAAACGGCCAGGAGCCTCGGACTCTTTAGTGATTTTTTCAGGCTCAAGGGCTGATTTGCCTCGCGCGGAGGCGAAAGCTGTTCGAGGGGGTGCGAAGACAAGGTCCTCGGGATCTAAACGGTTGAGCTGGTCAATACATCGGAGGTTCTAGAGGTCAAGCATAGGGAGACAAACTAGAACTGTTCCTAGAAACATGTCTTTCAACACCAGGACGGCGATTAGCTTGTTCAAGAAGAGGATTATCGTTGGATCGAGGTCGATCGTTGGTAACCTTGTTCTGCGTGCGATTTGGTTCAGGTGGGGGTCTAAGGTTGGTCAGAGGACTGATTCCAGCAGCGGAGAAATTCTTTCTACTCACCCCATCCACTCCTCAGCTGGAGGGAGGCTCGAAGGTTTAGTACATAATGGCGACTCCCGCAAGTATAGCAAATACTCTGCTTCGTATCGGACAACCATTGTAAAGAAATGCAACGCTATGAGCGCATCCGAGAGGTCGGTATTACAAAAACGATGGAGGAAAGGTCCCTGAAACGAACTCAAAGGCACAAGCTGAAGAATTGAACTTTGTCAAAAGGACGACAGCTTTTGTCTGGGTAATGTGCAGTTTAGTTTTGGTTATTGGTATCGACAAGCAAGGGTGACAACGTGGCGAAGATAATATGCGATTACGGAAGAATGGTGGGTTGCTGTTGTGCGGAGAATAGGACGATCAATTTGTCGAGTCGGTGAGTCAAGTGAAAGAATCCACGAGGTTGAATGTCGCAACGTAAATTTAGGCGATAGCGATGGAGAACAAAATATTTGGAGGAATGCGTAGAAATCGAGAGATCAGGTCAAGTTGGCGGAGAAGGGTGACGTCCTAAGACTTGGGCCTTGACTGGTGGTGGTGGTGGTAGTGGTGGTGAGCAAGGCGAACCAGAGGTGGAGCTAAGTCAGGCCAAGCCAAGCTGGGCTTTGTTCGAGCCAGAAAGCCCAATCAAAGCTCCAGCGAGGGAGAGGGTTGATTGTAGGGTACAGTAATTATTGATTCGCGGGGCGAGTATTGTCTTGTCTTGTCTGGAATAGGCAGTGAATATTGGGATTGGATTGCGTCGTCGTTGCAGAAAAAGGCGGGCAGTTTATTAACGTGGAGCGTGGAAAGTATGTAACGGTAACGCAGGGAAAGTATCGAGTGTTGTTTTCGGTGGCTTGACGTTGTTGCGAAGAGGAGACTGAAAGCGGGCACAGCAGAAAGAGAGAGGAGATGAGAGGGGAGAGAGAGCCCAGGTAGAGAGAGAGCCCAGGTAGAGAGAGCTACCTAGCGCGCGGGCTTTTAGCGTCGTGACAGCTGGCAGAGGACAGGTCAGACCCTGTTTGGGGTAAGAAATAGCGAAGATGTGGTATAATTGAAGAGTAACTTTTTGAGGGCGTCTTCTTAGCAATGTCGTCCTGAGGGTTAAATATTTTGGTTCTGGAAGAAAATGGGCATGTTGTTTGTTTGTGAAATGAGAATTGTAAATGGTGGATGAACATTGGGGTACGGTGCACTGTCTGATACTGCTGCACACACTGAGATGAGCCTCCACTCCATAGGTCCAATTCCTCTCTCTGGAACTCACCCGACTCCACTACTAAGGTTGGAAGGTATTGTACCTGCTGTAACGCGCTGAAGCCTCCACAAAATTTGGGATACTACAGTTAGAGATTGGGCCTCACCTCGGTTTCATCCATATCACACGCCGTAGAGAAACTCAATTCATGGTTACACAAAACTTCGTGCATCTATTTCAAATCAATCCTTAATATCTTTAAATTATGCCCGGCTATAAATTATCCCTAGTTCTTTTGAGCAGCAGCAACTGCAGGAACCTCCTCCTCAAGAGGCAGAATATGAGGCAACGGTCCAACAGGTGTGATTGAGTGAGGGTTGATCTGTGTATGGCTCCTTGTGTAGTGCCACTTGATATGCTCAAACTGCGTGGTATCCTTGAACGCAGGGTGGTTCCAGTACAAGTTGCGCATCCAGCGGTTCAGAGCAGGGTAACAGGATCGAATGTCACGGATGTTACACTTGAAGTGCTGCACGTAGACGGGATCGAAACGGATGATTGTGACGAAACTTTTTATTTGGCGATAACCGTTAGTAAAATGATCTTGCAATTGACAACAGAAATAGGTCCGGTTAGGTAGATCTGAAACTCACAGTCTGATATCAACTTCGGTCAACTGGTTTCCGAACCAGTAAGGGCCCTCCTTTTGTTCAGAGAGATGCTTCTCAGCGCGGTCCAGAGACTCGAAGAGAGCCACAACGTTGCGCTCGTAAGCCTCACTTGTGGTAGCAAAGCCGGACTTGTACACGCCGTTGTTGATACCGCCGTATTGCCACTCATGCGCCTCCTCAATCTGCTTCTGCAGGTCCTCGGGGTACAATCGGATGACCTTGTGCTCCTCGTCCAAAAGGTCGTCAAACTGAGTCAAGTCAGTTATCATAACTCGAAAGATGCACATTTGAAACAACTTACCTCGGAGCCCAGCATGCGGAGGATCTCACTGCTCTCGTTGCTCACAATTCGGTTCGTCTTCATATCGTAAAGAACTGGCACCGTGTATCGGCCGTCATAGTTCTTCTCACTCTCAAAGTACACATCCTTTAGGTGCGTGAAGTTCTCGTGGCCCTTGATGGGATCAGGCACAACATTTTCGCCAGGAATATCCTCATCCTTGGACACAAATCGCCAGCCACCCTCACCAAGGTGCCAGTGAACAACTGAGTACGAGAGGAAATCCTCAAGACCCTTGAGCTTACGGGCGATGAGAGTTCGGCAAGCCCAGGGGCATGCGTAGCTCACGTACAGGTGGTAGCGGCCCTTCTCGGCAGGGTACTTTGCGTTGGCATCGCGAGAGATCCAGTCTCGGAACGAGCTAACTTGACGCTTGAATTCGCCAGACGTGTCGCCGGGCTTAACCCAGTCAGTGACTTTACCGCTGCTTGCCTGTAATTGTGTCAGCAGGCTGAGAAGATCAGTCATGGTGTCAGTTGTGTTTACCATTCTGGTTTGATGAGTGGATTGAATGTAGATAGGTCTGAAAGACGATGTCTTGAGTGATGAGAAAGATCTAGTAAAGTGTTGCTGCTGTGGTTTAAAGACCAAACTCTTGCTGAAAATGCGGGATCCTCGAATACTGATTCTTTGTATTGACATATCTTAAAAACAAGTCGGGATTCTCGATGACGGCGACAATCAACACCTTTATAGTCAATTCTCCATCTACAAAACACAGCTAAAAAAGTGGCCAAACTGCATCACCATCCCGATTTGACCATTGACCTTGCTCACTCAGGCTTGCCTCAGCATCCCCTCACAAGCTGCCAGAGTTTACTAACCAGGCGGATCCCAGTTTCACTACGTATTGGGCTTGCCTGTTGTGGATTCCATAGAGCTTCCATTGCTGTCTTGTGCTTGGAAGCATTCCATAATCGTGGCGTAAGAATTGTACCCCGCTTTACTGCACGCTGCTTAGTTAACAAAGCCTATTTTCTTGATAAGCCTCTTGATCATGACAACAGGCTTGGTCACGTATTCTCTTTACATTTCAAATCTTAGGCACCACCTATAGAGTCAATGTATTGGTCATTGTAAATGTTATCGTATACCCATCTCGAGTAGGCGAATTCTTTGGTGAGACGCCCAAGGATACTTCAAATGAGTTTGATTCATCTATGGTTATGGATCTCGTCCATCATTCGGTCATGTGCTCATGTGCACTCGAGTCGTTTTTAACATCTCATATACATATCTCTAAGAGTGATACCGAGTCCATCTCCACACTTATGCAACCTTGACCTTGATGTAAGGCACCTCAACGTCCTCCTCGTTAAGGTCCTCAGCCACAATCTCAAATATCACCTCTTTCTGATGGGCCGGAATGGGCTTCTTAGAGATTTTCTCAACCAGCTGGCTCAGCTTGAGGGCGTATCGTTCCTTGAGCTTAGAAGGCGGGAAGAAGGAGGCGTAGAGAAGACTGACGCCAGAGCTCAGCATGCTAATGGTAAGACCCTTGGCCTTGAAAGTGTCCAGAAGTTCCTGTAGAGTAATGTCCTCAACCTCGAAACGGTCCCAAATCTTGTCCAGCGTAACCTTACCATCAGGTCCTTGGTATTCCACCTTGGGACTGGCGATAGGCTCACTGAAACCAAAGAAGGGCAGTGCCAGATTGATGAAACCATTCTTGTACTGCTCGAGATCGTCCTTACCATCAATGATCTTGTACAGCTCCAACACAACCAAGCCGGTCACCAACGCAGTAGTTGTGGCAATGGCGGGAATGATCTTGCCAGCAATGAACTTGGTCTTGTGTCGGTCAGCCGGTTCGATCTTGTAGTTCTCGGCTCTCAAATTGCTGCAAGCGGTGATAAAATCGATGTGATGGTTCGAGTCATCGTCCTTCTCGAAATCAACAGGAACGAGCTGGAATCCGGATAGGGAGCTGGGTGAAGGCAGACTGTCAGCCAGCTTCTTGATCTCGTCGTTGTCGTCAAAGCTAGACTCCGCCTCCTGGATATCGGTCAGTACGGGTCCTTGATAAATATACAGGGGTACTTACAACAGGCTCCTTATCATCTGCCTGAATCTTCACGTTGGAATCGGGAGTGAAGTCAGGGACAATGACATTCTCCAATTCTCGTAGGTAGATAGACTTGTCAGTTCCTGGTGACTTGATATTGTAGTTAAAAGCGTGGAGGTTGGCCGCGGCAACAATGAATCCAAAGTGAGAGGGGTTGTTGGGATCGAACTTGAGTGCATCAGGAGCTCGCTTGGGTCCAGACCAGAATGGGGTGCCGGAAGACGTCTCGGAGTCCTTGGGGAAATTGTAAAGGAGCTGCTGAATCTTGTTGGAAAACTCAGACTCAAACAGTTGGCGAGCCCAGGCAATGCAATCCTCAAAGGTTCGAGGCCTCTCGGTAGTAAGGTAGTTACGAATGGTCTCAAGGGTCTCCTTGTGGTTACCGCCCTGCTTCAGCGAGTTCTCGATGAATTGGGGCTGAGTCAGGTACAGATTGACGGTTTGAGGAGCCTTGACGAAAAGCTTCTCGAACATATACTCCTTGGACCAAGCGATAGTATGGTCAATCTTGTTGGGGAAACTTCGGATAGTGCACATAGGGAACTCCTTCTCAGGGGGATCCTGAGAGGAAGAATAAGATTCGGTGAGGTGGGGGAGAACGACTTGCGTGTTACCCTTGGTTCCGAGAGTACCACTTTCAAGAAGTGGCTTCTGGAAAAAGACACACCGACGGTCGACGTAGGTTCGAGCCTCAACGTTGTCGAGAGCGTTGGTGACACCATCCAGGTTTCGCCAGAAGTCCTCGTTGAAAACACTCTCAGTGTCGGCACTGACACGTTCCTTCAAAGTGGTCATATGGCCTTCGAGATCGGGGTTCATTCGCTGGACGGCAAGAGCAGCACGGTCACTCTTCATCTTGCCAACATCATCGGCACGGAAGAGGAACTGTCGGTTCAGGTTACTTCTCTCAATAGAGTCCATGTCAGTAACCCAAATCCTGCCCTCGGGACCCGTTCCCAGACCAATCATGGCCCAGTTCTTCAGCATCTCACAACCAATGGCGCCGGCGCCGACAAGGAACTGCTTCAGGTTGGCAATCTTGTTCTGGTATTCCGTGCCAAAAACGGCAATTTGTCCATCATATCGGCTACCAGTGGGTTTGCAGAGCTCAGCACTTCGCTTAGTAGATGTAGGTAGAGACTCAAGAGAGTCAAAGTACATCCACTGGACAATGGGCTGGAACTTGCCAGAGACCGCCTTGAGAACCTCCTGCGCAACAAGACCACCGAAGTAGGCAGCCATAGGGTTGAGGTCACCTTGAGCTTGGTAACTCAGCTCCTTCAGAAGCTTCTCATCGAGCTCAATCTCGAGACCCTCCTGCTCGGCAAACTTCTTAGCAGCGCCCAGAACGACAATGGCATCGTCGTCATCCATGGGGTTAGGAAGTCGCTTGTGGGTAAGTTGGAAAGCATGGAGCGCCTGGAAACCAAGGTGAAGCTGTTGAGGTCGATCGAACTTGGCGAAGTCGGAGATAAGGAATTCGGGTTCCTTTAGCGATGCGGTGAAGTCCTTGAAGTTAATAACCTTGGGCATCTTGACCTGCTGGTACATGCCACCTCGCTTGTACTGGCCCAACCCAGACACATCGCCGATCGAAAAGGTGTAAGGTCCCTTAACTGTGATCTTTCGGGGCTCGGCTCCGTTGAGCGCCTCCATGCCCTCAACCTCGGAGAATGTTACGTAGTCACCATCTTCCAACCCATGTCGAGTTTCGTCAAGGGCGGACACCAGGCCCTCCTCGTCGATACCTGCGACGATACCGCTGAGAGGAGTCTCGCCGGTTGGATCGATAACTGTGAACTTCTCGCCGAAATCACAAAAGACAGAGCCGAAAAGACCAAAAGTATCGGCGACGACGACATAAATACCCTTGCTATGGCAGTAATCGGCGATGGCCTTCTGTTGGTGGATAGGTGCGTTGGTCAAAACGACAATCTGGTACTTGTCGAACAGTGAAAGATCGCCATCAAGACCGGGCGACTGGTGAAGCTTGACGGGGGTATAAGCGTTTAGTTCAGCAACGCGAGGGACAGTGACCTCGTCTCTGGGCTTTCCGACATCGCTAGGGGTAAGGAAGAATTGGGACGAGAGATCCGCGATCTGAACTGGAGCCGGGTCGTAAAGGGTAAGGCTCTTGACACCAGCCAGAGCAATGTTCTTGGCGATTTCTACACCGAGACCCTTGAGACCAACAATAAGGACGTTGGAAGCGCCCATGCGCTTCATTGCCTCGTGACCCAAGACATAGAGTTGTCGGCTGTAGAGAGATTCGTCGATTTCGTTATTTCCAACAACGGACTCATCGACCTGCATTCGGGTTGCAAGGTCAACCTCTGGCTGCTTTTGCTCCTGTTAACAAATCGGTTAGCTATCGTGATGTGCTTGAGTTGGTACTGAAGACATATCGCAAAATAGCGCCCAGCTTTCACATGCTCTAGCAATGAGAGGATCGACAGGTAACGGGAGGGGGAACACTTGGGGGGTAGTTGCTTACGGCCATTGTGCGTTTATGAGTAGGTGACTCCCCGTTGGAGAGCTTTCGCTTCCCCAGCTTATTTGTTGGTGTTATCGTGATGTTGGTAATGTTGTGTCAGGTCGTTGCGAGGCGATCCAGCACCAGACAGAGCTTGACCCCGCCGAACAAGACAAGGTAACGGTGAGAAATGTAGAACGATAGAAACGTTATCTGCGGGCGAAGAATAGGCTCGTCGCAGATCGTGGTATTCGTGAAAGAAGGTTTGTAAGTGTGGTCAGATGTAAGTTTGCAAGAGAATACGTTTTGGCTTTGGAGTTGGATGGAGCAGAAAGCGCGACGACAGGCGTCCAGTGCTGATGAGGTAATGGCTCGAGTCGGTTTAGTGTTGCATGAGGCAACTCGGACGAGAGCTGTTTTGCCCCACCTCCATGGTCGTCAGCAGTCTCGGGCAGCTTTATTAAGCAAGCCTGAGGAATCAGTGAGGCGAAGCTATCAGACATACACATTCATACTCCGTCCAAATAGTGACCTTGCTAATAGCTGTTCAAGGAGATTGAGAAGTGAACTCTGTATCCATCGCTGCCTCGAGTCAAGTAATCAGTCATTCCAGTTTACCTTCCAGGTGAGCTTGACTGTGGCACAGCCGCCCCACAGTAGGTAGTAGGTACTAAGGTAGTGGTAACAAGAATGCCATGGCGGCGCTTATACCTCTCCAGCGACTCGGATCCGGTACTAGACAGGTAGGTGGTGTTCTGGTTGCAGATTCATCACCCAAGCCGACAGAGTCGGATAATGGTGTAGATAATCCAAAGTAAAAGAAGTCGCCGATATACCGTTACAGAGTTATTCTCACGGATCTAGCTCCACATCGCGGTGCGCAAGGTCGGTCCCTACTTTATCCATCATGAAACCCAACAGCGGGGTCAATTGCGCGGGGCAAGCTGATGCCGACGTGATGCTACAGATGCCAGACAACTCAGTTACTGCGTTTCTTACAATATCTGTCTATGCGGCACTCTTACTCGGAGCGTATCCGGTGAACCTCAATGGGTACGCTAAATAAATAGTCACAGCCACACTACTAAGGTACTTATCACGAAGACAGACTTTGAATGGTTTCAATGCCTTTTTTATTTCGCCGTCTAGATAACGATAACAATGTCTGATTTCACAAACAACATTGTACCCATGTGCTGCATGTCTGGAGGGGTATAATGAACACCGGGTAGATCTTTGGAAGGTTTTCTTGGTCGTTGGCTTTAAGACGAACTCATCAAAGCCTGATTTCTCCGAGATCGATCGAAAGGTGACGGGACTTGAAGAAGCACATTTATCGGATGTTCTTGAGCTCAACATCGCTAATTGCAAAGTCAGAATCAGTCTGTTCAATGGAAAGACTTATTACTCACAAGATGAGAGTAGAGTTGGCGGGGATGGCACCGGGGAAGCCGCGAGCACCGTAGCCGTAGTCACTGCAGAAGAATTATTAACGATGCAATTTGCAATTGCTCAAAGTAAATACATACGGGGTGATGAGAAGAGTAGCCTTCTCGCCAAGCTTCATCTGGACGACACCCTCGTCCCAACCTGCATCAAGGATTAGCTTGTGGTGTGACGGATTTCAATAAGAAACGTACCCTTGATGACCTGGCCAACGCCAATCTTGACATCGAAGTCACCGCGTCCGACGGAGCTGTCAAACCTTTTAAGAGAATAACATCAGTCGTAGTGAACAGCGAGGGAGAGGGGGGAGAGCTTACTGCTTGCCCTTCTGGCCGTTCTCCTGGAGCCAGCCAGTGTACTCCATGGTGACCGTCTGGCCAACCTGGGGGGAAGGGCCGTTACCCTCCTTGATGATAGTCTTCTCAACGCCCATGGTTGCTTGTGTAAAGGAGAAGTTGCGTGGTTGAGTAAAAAACGGGTTGATTCGAGTGGTGATGCGAGTAGCGCGAGGGATGGATGCAAGAGAGAAAGGCCGCATCTTTGGAAGAGGAGACGAGCGTGGAGCTTTATACGACAAGAGCGAGGCAAGGTAGTAGGCAGGCAGGTACAATGCAGTGACAGTGATTCAGTGCCAGAACAATGGGAAGTCTCTTTTTGAGCTCCCCCTGCCGGTATGATCCAATGGCTTCATAGTTCGGCTAAGCTCTTTCGATTGGATCTCAGGGTCGAAATGGCGGGGCAAGCAGATCGACAGAGGGGCAATGGCAAACCGAAATGACGAGCATCGCCAATCAGAATGTCTCATGACTCCACTGGGGACGACTAATGGGGATAACCTGGAAGCTCACAGAATCCAGGGCAGCCAAAAAGGTACCTCATAGTGAAAGATATCTCCTACATTCATCGTCACCATTCCGATAATCAAGACATACATGCGGTACAAGGGGAACACGTGGAAAGCACGTCAGTATCAGGTCTAACCTTACTTGGTTTTCTTTTTACAAAGTATCTCACTATAACGTTGTGATTGCTTGTCTGTTGTAACAGATCAATTCAAGATGGGCGGTTCTTGTACTTCACACTTGAAGTACATGTATCAGAAGCGTCACTTACTCGGCAGGTCAGGTACCCTCCTGTGGAAGTACCTTGGCATCGTCACCCGCCTCAAGCGACACAAGTGACTGTCAGCAGAAAGTCCCTAAGAATGATGGGCCAGCGTTGTACAGTACTGCACGTGTACTTTACAAGGCAAGGCCAAGCGAGATGGAACAAGGCGGTGTCTTTAATGTCATAAAGTACCAGTCAAGTTACCCATCCTCCTGGACAAGCTGTCCGCCCAGACTTTATCGGCCAGCTGCCGTTCAACTGGGGCGGGCTTTTAGAAACTCCTTCAGACAATGTTATACGTTATGTATAGTTATTCATAATCCTAAGAGCGAGTTAACACTCATTAGGTTCTCAGCTGCAGGATTTGTAGAGACGTTATTGATGGTTTTTTTTGGGGGGGGGCGATTGGTTTTTTATTGACGCAGAGACGTTATAGTTAATCCATGGTTTAATCCAGACTTCTCTATCGTAAGAGCGTTATGGCTACTGTGCGTATAGTTTAGCAAAAGCTTCTTCTATCGGTGGCCATCATCATAGAGTTCCGTCGTTGCTATCAGTCACGCACGTGTTCTTGTCAGAAAAGTTAGTTGTTGAGAAAACACCGGTTTAACATCTTGAGTTTTTGATCTGTATGGATCGTCCAGTTGAGAATTTGGAGGAAAGTGAGAAAGCTCGGTCTTCGGCTTAAAGACCTCAAAGAATGAAACAAATGTAAAAGTCTTACAGGAAGACCTGGACCGTCACTGGCGACCTAATCTTGCAAGTTTGCTAATGACATGGAATATCGGTACATTTGACAAGTCGTGTTGATAAGGCACCAGCCAACATCATTTGTGTCTAGGGTAGTCTGGTCGTGATCTGCGTTATCCAGTCTACTTGCTTGGTACTGCATTCTCAGCTCAAACTATTTATTATTTATTATTGAGATGAATATCTATTTTCAGCCCTTTTGCCATTTTGCTCAAATACATCGTGATAGCGGGTTGGTATTAGCTGTCCATAAGTTGAAGTTGTGACAAGTGCAAGCTTCTCACGTTTCCGATAGTCACATACGGGCCTCGCCAGCACCAGTTATTCAAGCTCAATTTCTTACCATACGTGAAAGATAACTCAATAAGTATAACCCTTTAAAGGACACGATTGGCCTTGAGAGATGATTTACGAAACCCCTTTACCTAAAGCCGTCTCTATATCGCCAAGTCCACCCACTCATAGTTCGAGGGCCTTCTTCAAAGATATCGGACAAGTAAAGCCATAAGTTATAAGTGAAGAATTTATCGTCTTACTTGTCTAAAGGAACAGAAACCGGTAGGATTATAACAATGCTTGTTTTTTCGTGGTAGATGCAACAATTATGAGGGTAGGTGAGGCCATTATAGGATATCTGGCGCTCCAAACACATGACAAACTGAAGGTCCCATAGAACGAGACAACGAACTGTGAGTAATGGTATGATCATGTATTGAAGGGAAGCCACTGCGATTTTGCTGCTAGTCTGTTCCGATGTTGACATACGAGAGTATCATTGGATGATCCCAGAAGGCCTGGTTCACATGTTACCGATGAAGTTGAAGTCAACAGTATAGTAGGTATTTATACTTAGCTGTATTACTGTTGTTTCATAGCTGAGCATCCGTTTCATTTTGATTCCATTAGATCTGGGCAGAGCCTTGAACCTGACGCCTAGAAGTTGGAGACTGAAGTTGCTAGGCATACCTAGTTGATGTGCTTCAATACAGTAACTTGATGCAAATTGTCTTGAGAAATATAAGGACTCTGGGGTTGATCTGAAGTCCCTATCAAGGTATTTTACGTAATGATAATACCAGAAGGCCCAGGTCCTTCCAGCAAGTTGGGATGACTCAGTAGCTAAACATACCTAAGCAGCCGAAAGAAGAGCAACCTTTGCAAATCTCCAGATCTTCGGAGTTAGAATGGAATTTACTATAGCCACAACAGACACCCAGCTGGACTTTTGATTGAGATCAGCAATTGACATCAAGTTACATTGGGCTTTTGCCATGAGTTTGTTATTCGAACTTGGCCTTCAAAGCAAGACTTTCTGTCCATAAACATGCGCAGCGGGCGGGTCAGTCTCTTCGTGAATTAACAACAATGTTGAATTACATGGCCAATGCCCGAGAACAGAGCTGGATCTTTGTTGGAGGAATGGAAGAAAATATCCTCATTGGTTGTCCCGTAAATCAGATGTTGGAAATGAGATGACTTGCATACTCAGATTAGGCGTTTCTTTTGCTCGTAAAAATAAAGTTAACTTGACATCCGAAGACTGGGTGACAGTTGAAAACTTGTGCATCTTGTCAACTGATTTGACAAGACGTATAAAACCACTAGGCGAAGTTTATTTGACTCGTACTTGCACGAATGAATGACTTGTTACGTACTATTTGATTATTGCCCCGAGCTTCTTTACAATGTCCGAGATGACCATGCAATGCAGTCTTGGAATATTGAGTTGTTAGGGTAATAAACCTACGCCAAGTGCTTGGAATTGCTTGGAAGTGAGTGATGTGTACAGTATCTACGTACTGTGTAGACTAATTACGATAGAACATGAAGAGTACCAAGGTATATATGTAACATGAAACTTGCTAATGGATGTCATGTCGATCATAAAAAAAAACATACGCCCATAAAGAATTCAAGCTTGCAATGCCGCTTGCCGAAGCCATCGAAACAAGTGATTAGTGTCCCCCCTAAAAAGTGGACGCTCATAAGGCGTTTCATAGCCGAACGGCACTCATAGCCGCTAAAGCCCAGCCCTTGGCGCAGCAAATGCCGCCATATCCGTAGAAGCCTCCCAGTACTTCCCTGCGAGAAGCGCGGGAGTGACGTCAGATATCAGAAGCAACATCAATACTTTAATAACTATGTAGAATCAAAGAGCTTGCGACGCTTTTTATTGCCAAGAGCTTTTTCTCTTGGTGACTGTGGGTAGACCAAGACCACGCCTGACTTGGTATGCATCGTCGCGAGATTAGCCATGGTGTTGAAATATAAGCCACCGACTGCCAAAAGAACTAGCTGCAGTAGGATAAAATTAAGCAACCTACCTACCCAGATCGAACAGTTCCAGCCCAACTTCGAGTCCGGTCTAATAAGTCGATTCCCATCATTTAGAGCTTCGGTTGCGACGGCGCTTACTTACACACCACTTTAACTCGCCGACGTGCACACCACGCGTGCCAGAACCTTTACGAGCAAGCCTCTTTCTATTTCCCGGTTGTCAAAAGTAACCCTCCTTCCCTTTATTCTTATCCCGTCTCGGGTACAAGAAAACCGTTTGGTCTCCACGAATGTGAGGGCTATCAAGTTCTTACCTATCATTTTGCTGTACAAGCCCAATCCCCGCTGGCGCAAACCGATCGATCGCAAGCCCAAACTCCATTGTCGTATTTCTCAAGAACAAGGGTCCAGAAGATGAGCGCTCCAATCAGCTCCAACAGTAACGGCCAAGCCAACGGTCAGAATGGCTCGACAGCAGCAAAAAGTGGCAACGGAGCATCACCAGAGAAGAAACATAGCACAAACGGAAACGATGCTCCTCACGGACACCACGCGATAAAACACCCTAAAAAGATTGGAACGGGACTCAAAGATCGCGTACACCAAATTACAAAAGGACCTCCGGGAGGTTTCGACTCAACTACTCTTCCCGATGCACCCCAAGGCTACACGATTCGATTCATCTTCCATGGCGCTTCGAATCTTGCTCCTGCCGACTTTGTCACCATCTCTTCTGATCCTTTCCTCCATGCGACTTTGAAAGGCACCCAGCCAAAGCGCCACAAGGAGGACCCTGACCTTACCCACCGAACAAGAACCATCAGGAAATCCACTGAGCCACAGTGGGATGATGAATGGGTAGTTGCCAACGTGCCACCGACAGGCTTCACGCTCAAGTGCCGACTGTATGACGAAGACTTCCCCGACCATGACGATAGACTGGGCAATGTTACGATCAAAGTGCCAAGTGTATCGCAGGACTGGCAAGGAATTCCCCCTCCAGGCCGTGTCTACGAGGCCAAGAAGCGAGTGATGAGCAAGCGGGCTTATTTGACCAAGGCTGTCACTAGTGTTGTCAACCATAATATGCACATGACTCCTCGCCTCCGCGTGAGCATGGAACTTCTGGGGCCCTCAGCTCCTCCTTATGCGCAAATACATACCGTCGGTCCTACAACATGGGTCAAGCACTTTAGTCCCTTAATCGGTCGACTCGCTGGCGTCAAGGTCAACGCCGATTCCGACGACGACGCCCGCAGAGATGAAGATGAACAGGCCAACCAGACTGGAAACAAGAAGAGTAAGACACAAAAATATGAGTATGTTCACCCAATCTTGAGAATGACATAGACTTACATCGCGTTAGTTTCCAAGCAAACGAAATGCAGCTCCAAGGCCCCGTGCCATCCAAGCTGTACCATCGCTTTGTCGAGTTCAGACCTATCATTGCATCAATCTATTCTTCGGCGGGCTTGCGCGGCACGATCCTGAACAAGGCGCTGCACGGCCAGCATCGCCGTATTTATAATTTCAACGCATCGACCGAATATGGCGACTTTGATGCATGCACCCCTGAGGCTGCAGAACAATTCTTAAAGCTGGTTCACTTCGATGAAGGCGGCCGTATCTTTACTTATGTTCTAACTTTGGATGGCATGTTCAGGTTCACAGAGACTGGAAAGGAATTTGGTATAGACATGCTGAGCAAGCACACTATGCATTCCGACGTGGAGACATATATCGCCTGTTCCGGCGAATTCTTTATTCGACGACTCAACCGTCCTATCGCCTCAGATGAGCCAGATCCTCATACAAAAACGCACCCAGCGCAAGATGTTCCTGATGGTCCGCCTAACGAGCAACCTCCGCATAACCCTTCGTATTATCAGTTGGTCATCGACAACGACTCTGGGACATATCGACCTGATAAGTCGACACTACCTTACTTGAAGGATTTCCTCGAGAACAACTTCCCAGGAATGGGCATTGTGACGATGCACTGGGAAGATCAAAAGCTTCAGGATATGAAGGAGAACCAACGCAATATCAAGAAGAACGAGGGCAGACTGGTCAACATGGTTCTCAACAGAAGTCAGAGCAGCATCAGCTCCGCCGAGAGTGAGTTGGATGATCGCGAGACGTCTTGGCAGCAGGGACACAAGAGTAAGCGAGAGGCAGCTTACGAAGCCTTGGAAGATCCGCACAAGTTCAAAGATGCGGTCAAATTGATGGTACCTGGCTTGAAGCAGGAGAAGGGCGAAAGCTCTAAATGACTGGGTTATGTATGACTAACGGCCGAGAAAAGTTACGGGATGGTTTTCATATATGGACTGGTCCGTTTTCCATGGCGAAAGAGATACCTGTATGGATTTCACATACCGCTTTTGTTTTGATAGTCTTGCATTCTTTGATACCTTGGCTTGCTTCGAATTCGTTCTTATGTCTTTAGTTCTATATAGCTTTACTCGAATCCAAAGCCCTGCGCTTTAATAACTATCTACACAACTTCATGACGATGCTCTGCTACGTATTAACTAGAGGCTTGGCTTTAACGCTACCCACTTGCTTGAGCAACTCGCCAGCAACTGCCCTTGCTCATCCTTCATCTCGCCTCTGACTGTGGTCTTTCGACCATCGATCTCTTCTGCAATAGCTGTGATACAGAGAACGCTATCCGTCGGCACAGGCTTCAGGAACTTTACGTCTATTCCACCTGTTACGTTGGACGTCTTGAACGCTCTGGCCTCTTTGCCCAACGTGCCGTTCAGATCAAAAATAGTCCCCATAGACTCATCCAAGAGAGCTGTAATGATGCCTCCGTGAACAATACCAGGATATCCACTCACGCCTTCACCCACCGATACCAGCACAACAATCTCAGTGATGTTATGCGCTGGATTCTTGGCAACCTCGACACTTGGCGCACAGAAGTAGCTGATGAAATGCGTCAAGCCACGAGAATTGTTGAGCGAGTTTCCAAACAGCTGATCGTGCGCAGGTGACTGAGGATTCCGACACGATGGGAGAAACGGAATCGTATCCGGCGCGGACAGCAGAGAAGCAGTCCAAGGATGCGAAGCAAAGAAGGAGAGCTCTGAAGCGAACAGATCAGGTGGTGCATTATCTGGCGCGATACCAAGCGCTGGGCAGATGACTGAGTTGCTGTAAGGGGGGAATTCCATGCTGGCTGATGAGAAGGCGTTGATGTGTGAGACTGAGAGGTTGGTGTTGACGGGATGGCCGAAGCGACTTCGGACCCGAGAGAGCGGGGCCGTTCGAGAGGAGTTCCAAAGGTTCGGCAATACAGTGGAGGTTTGGAGTCTGGGTCTCAGAAGTTTGAGGTAGCGCATCATATAGTACAATTGGTCATGGGATATAATGTAGAAGTAGCGAGAGCATGAAGCATTAAAGAGTTTTTGTGTCTGGATTAGGGATACTGATCGACATTACCTTGACCAAGGATGTTGTGAAGCCGAGGTACCTGAGTCTACGGAGGCTTGGCCGATTGAGGAGAGGAAAGGTAAAATAGGGCACTCCTATTGGATAGTGTATACTTTAATTCATCTTCAACACATGGAGCGTTGCTATTTTATTATTTTTACTGTCAATACAACGCAAATATATCGATGACTTGTATTCTCATCAGTATTATGCCTCATGTATTTTGCCTTTTGATAAATACTGGTCGAGAACCGTTGGCACCGTTGCCCGTGCAGCCTCATCAATAACTCCTCTCTACGTGAACATATCCAAGGAAGGATGTGTCACTCTACTGTAAGTATACGGCGCTCAAATAAACAGAGTGTTCAACGATCCAAACTTTTGAAAGTTAAGCTGTATTGTCCTGTAACCGAGTGCTTGTCACGCCTCGGCAAACACTAAAGAGATATTAAACGCAGACTACATGTGTACAGCAAAGAGACAGGATAGGCAGTATGCGTGCGTCAAGAACAATATGAACCAATAACGATGCTCCAGGTAACAACATAGGTATTCAACGTGAAATGTTGTTCATGTCCCCCAGTGCATGTTCTCCGTTCACGAAATCTGTAATGAATCACATACTGTAGAAATGCACCAAGCCACAAATACGGCAAGCTGCCACTGCCCGCACCTGCCAACTCTATTGCACATACCGAACGGTAGGCGTACCTGCCGCAGCAATATAGAGATTCACTGTGTACCTGACTACTAGTTAGAGGTAGATATTCACTGCCTTCCTTCCCCTCTTCCGCCCTTTCTATCCTTACTTCGTTCTCATTCGCGTTTACTCGCGCAGCGTGCACATTCGCCGCTTAACACATCTACATCTCCAACTTCAACACCAAGGTTTTGAACTTGACAATCACCAACATGGAAAGTATGGGACATCCGCAAGGGCAGACTCTCTCGCCCGAACAGATCAATGTCCTCATCACCATCGAACGATTCGGCGCGGGCTGCTCTATGGTGGCTATTATTTTTCTACTACTGAGCTTCGCCATGTTCAAGAAGCTTCGAACCACTCCAAACCTTTTCCTTGTGTTCGCTTCGATCGCAAATGCTGGCGCCAGTGTGGCATCTATGATCGGATATGATGGTCTCCAGGCAGGCGAGGGCTCCAACTTGTGCCAAGCCCAGGCTTTCATCTTCGAATGGTATTGGTCTCTGCCCCCGTTGATTTTCACTGCTAATACATATTTCATAGGTTCATGCAGTCTGACCCTTGGTGGTCTCTTGCCATGGCTATTAATGTGTTTCTCGTGTTCTTCTGCAACGCTGATCCACGAATGTTTCGCAAATATGCCTGGCTTTACTGCATAATCTGCTTTGGCGGCCCATTGATCCCGGCGATTGTTTTGATCTCCATCCGCAACTCTCCGAGAGGCCTCATGTTTGGGGACGCTACTGTGAGTGACTAATAAGCCAAAGATCTGCTCACAAACTGACAATATCAAGCTGTGGTGCTGGATCGGAACTGACTGGAGTTTGGTTCGCCTCTACGCCTACTACATCCCGATCTGGATATTTTCTTTCCTCTCAATAATGATTTATATTGCGGTCGGATACCAGGTCTTCCACGCTCGGAATATGCTCAGGGACTTGGTGATCGATGGGATGAAGGTTGAAAGGAGTGACAGTATCCCTTATTCAAGCAGCGAGCACGGAGGCTCCTCAGAAGCGGTAGCCCTTCCCCCTGGTATCAGCGAGACTGGCGATACTGACATTTGTCCTCAGAATCTCACGGGTCGTCAGGAGTTCTACGGTACTGCTGTCACAGAAGTTCAAATCACTCGAGAAGAGCCAAGACCGGTGATGCACCACGGTCTCGCCCTACCTGCTACAGTCCACACAGGTTCCAACCCCCCACGCATTCAATCATGGGTTTTGCCGGGTTCCTTCGAGCAACTTGAACGTACTACTTCAGGAAGAGGTCAACGATTCGAGACGGTTTGCACGTCTGACAGTACTCCGCAGCCATCTTCGACTGTGATCACCCGGCTTCGTGCGATCAGGTCCAACGCCTCCTTGAAGCTCAAGCGACTTGATCCGGTAAAGATGGCATATCTGCGTACCAGCTTTATCTTTGGCTTTGCAGTATTGATCACCTGGATTCCGAGCTCAATCAACCGACTGTATAGCCTTACTCATGGGGACAGAATCAGTTTCAGTCTGAGTGTGGCCAGTGGTTGCGTCCTCCCACTCCAAGGTTTCTGGAACACCCTGATTTACTTCACAACCAGCTGGAAGGTGTTCCGTGAAGAAGTTCGAACAGCCAAAGCGGAGTGGTTCAAACGGCCCGATGAGTGCACAGATGGGATCCGCCTCAACAGTCGGCTTGGAACGTTCAAAGGAGACGATCGCGATACCTTTGAGCGGACTCGACAAGTTCGCGCCGGCTCCACTGAGGATGCCGAGAAGTCAGCGACAGAGTAATTTGTATGATAGTTCTCGATATGGACTCGGAAAGGGCATGTCTCGTATTTTTGTGTGGGGAATGCATTCATGCAGTATGGCCTGCGTGTTATACAGTTCGTCATATTGAAGGCAGAGAACCGAGCATTATGTATTTAAAAATGAAAGCAAATCACATCAAAGATACTGCATCATATACCCGAGTATTTTATTTCGGCTAAATGTATCATACAAGTTCGTTATTGTGATTAGATTCCGGGCATTCTTAAGCATTGTAAATGGCTTCGCCCTCAGCAGCATCCACGCCTTCTCTAACGACCCTGTCGACAGCAGCAGGAATATCCTCGTCACCATCAAGGAGGTCGTACCATACGTTCTTCACACCATCTGCAGCAAGCAGATGTGAGGCAACCTCAGCGACAGCCTCTCGGCTAACGCCGTCAGGGGAAGAGACGTGCTTGGTCTTTCCAAGCTCAACCTTTGTGGCGGGCTTATCGTTTAGGGTGCCGGGTCGAAGGTTGATACCAACGAGGGAAGGGCTCTTTTTGGAGGCCTTGTAAAGAACTTCGTCGGCCTCAATCTTGGCCTTGTAGTAGTTGGCTAGAGCGCCGTTGTTGACCTTCTCGTGGAAGTCATCCCACTCGCCAGCGGGCCACCATGGGGCGCCAGCGCGACGTGAGCCAATGTATGAGATAAGAAGGAACTTTGTGATGCTGGACACAGAAGCTGCGGCTTCGATGAGGTGAACGGCAGCATCTCGGTCCACCTTGAAAGTCTGGAGTGGGTTAGTGAATGGGCTGATTTGAGAAGGAGACGCGAGAATGGTCAGATACATACCCTTTCAGCGCCACCTTTGCCTCCAGCGCCTATACCGTGTCAGAATCAGTTCAGCTACGAGGGATTGTTTTCAATGTGACTTACCTGCACTCCAAGCAACATAGTCAGGCTGAACCTCGCTCAAGACGCCGAGAGCCTTGTCCCGAGAATCGATATCTTCAATGCTACGCACGAGAACATTAAGCTTACCGGGGAGGCCGGCTCCAAGCTTTTCAATGGCGGGGGTCTGCTCTGCAGTTCGAATAACGCTGGTGACAGTCCACGAACGCTTGAGCAGGAGAGGAGTAAGGAGCTGGGCGATCTTGCCATGACCACCGAGAAGAAGGACGTGATGGGAAGCCATGTTGTGTTTTGGAATTGAGATTATAGAGAATGAAGGGTGAAAGGGTGGGATAAGTTGGTATAATAAGAATAAGATGAGTTCTTTGAGATTAATTGCTCTTGGATAGACTTGATAAAATAGGCTGACTTAAGTATTTAAGTCTGCCTCTTTCGCACCTTAGGACCTAGAAACCTCTTAGAGTTATATACCTACCTTCTGTATATAC
>JAAVUI010000005.1:0-20732 GCA_014899075.1 Fusarium goolgardi | reverse complement strand
AAGTTATATATTAATTTAGATATAAGGTTGTTATAAGTGTATCTCTAGAGTGAGGGGGTATATAGAGTAGCGGTAAGTTAGTCTAGATACTTACTGGGTTAGTATTTATAATAAGCTTATTCAGTAAAGCTTTACACGAGGAAATCCTTCATTTCCCCTATCTCTTCGATAACCCACTACTTGTCCGGCCCCATATGCCGAGATGATGATCACGCGATAAACTCCTCGGTGTGAATGCCCGAGTCATTGATCTCACCCTCGGTATGAATGCCCGAGCCGTTGATCTCACCCTCGGTGTGAATGCCCGAACCGTTGATCTCACCCTCGGTATCTCATAAAATAGCAGGTAATGATTTCGGTAATGTGTTATCATCGGCCCGTAGAATAACATCCGATATATTTCACAATGCTTGGCGAAATGGAAAGTGCATCTGACTATCATCTAGGAGACAGTTAATGCCGTAAAGACCGCTAGGCTGCGCACCTCGAAACGAAGAGCCCTGTTATTGAGATCATAAGACACAGACAAAGTCTGTTTCTGCTCCGTCACCATTGAGCTACGAGATAGAGCATTAATCCCAAGACCATTACCCAGGCTACAATCTCGGACATCACTGTTTGTAGCATTCTGTCGATCACCGAGCTGGTATTGTCGCCTTGAGTACTGTATTTTAATTAATGAGACATTACTCCTGTTGCGACGCAATGATTCCTGGCAGAGATCTCGTATCAGGATCTTTCCACGAATAAACGTCAGTCCGGGCTTGCCGCAACTGGCTCTCCGGTGCATTTGCGGTTGGTCCTCTAGGGTCATAGGATCGTCTTGCATTCCCAATTTCGGCAGTTGATCGATACCCAATCCAAGGGCGTCATAACCCGAATCCACGCGAGTTGCAGGCTCTTGCGCATTCCATCACAACAAGTCTTTGTAATATACCAGTTCACTGTTCATAGTATATGTACATACATATCGTGTGTAACGAATTCAAAATCACTATTCTTAATTTATATAGTCCACTTAAGTTCCAATAGGCACCCATCGAACAACCAAGATGCGACCCTTCAAGTCTAATAAGCATCGTATGGCAGATTAAATTACAATCTATGCGCTTCGAGAAGTGCCCTAGGCCACACTTCCTTGTGAAGCCCCAATCGTACAACATGATCTAAAGCTTCAGTCACCTTTGTGATGTTGCTTTGATTCAGCCCCGAAATATTGATTCGACCGCTTGGCGGGAGGTAGATATGGTGGTCGTTGATAAGATACTGACACTGTCGAGGCGTAAGATTGAGGTATCTGTAGGTAGTTATTAGAGGTTGTAACGTTTTCAACAGAGAATGTGTCTTACGAGAATAGTCCAGTTTCCGTCAGTATGTGTTCCCAATCCCCTGGTGTCTGGAAAAAAGAGTTACTAAAGGATCACGAAAGATAGCATCAAAGCTTTAACCTGCCTTTAATACTTCCACTAGGTTGTGGTGAAGCTGCTTCCGTAGACTTTTCAATCGCTGCTGCATTTCGGATAGTTCTTGGAACCTGCAGGAGAGCAACATTGTTATTTCATGGCTCACGTATGTCAGGCAAGTGAGTTATGACTTACCATTCACTAGTGAGAGCATCCGATTCAAGAACAATATTGACCAAACGGCTGCCGTAGACAGGTGAGGACGAAAATTCCCATCGTATCAAACAGCGTAGTCGGTCATGTACATTCGCTGCTGTTTCTGCATTGGAGCACACAGCGTGAAGTACACCACAGCGTTCCCCGTATAGAGCAAAGTTTTTCGAGAAGGATTGACAGACGAACATCTCAAAGCCAAGGTCAGCGAACAAACGGACCGCATAAGCATCCTCGACGATGCCATTTCCCAGACCTTGATAAGCAATGTCAAAGAAGGCAAAATGGTTGTATTGTTTCATGACCAAAGCGAGTTCTCGCCATTGTTCTTTCGTCAGATCGGCGTCTGTAGGGTTATGACAACAAGCTTGAAGAATGAACACGCTCTGTGGAGGGGCCGAGTGAGCTGCTGATAAGATGGATGAGAAATTGATGCAACGCGTTTTCGGGTTGAAGTAGGTATACTCGATTACTTCCAGTCCTACCAGTTCAAAGATAGGTTTGTAGTTACCCCAGGTCGGAGTACCAACATAAGCTTTTGGGCGAGGCGAGACGGACTGATTCAGCGCCAACGCAGCGATGTGGTTTGCGCCTGTGCCGGAAATGGTCTGCACTGATGCGATCTGGCTTGTATGAGCAAAGTGTGGTTACTAGATATTTGGTATAAGCTTACATGGCCAGAGTTCAACCTTGAAGATTCTTTTCCGAACAAGACATGTGCAGCGTGGGTTAAGAATTGTCCATTACCTGTCGTTATCTCATACTAGATAGCGGTTTATTAGAGATTTAATCAATATATCAGGCAGGTCGCAAAAGCTCACGTCGTGGCCAAGATTCTTCTCAGCTAATACCGTCTTCGCCTGTCATTCCCCATACAGATTAGCGCTTGTTGATACTTGTTTCCCAAGCCAACTTTCATCCGGACATACCTGGGCAACAGCTTTAAGCTCACTGTATTGGCCACATTCGTTTCGATATATGCCAACACCAGGATCGGCTTTATCTGGTGATGAATCTTGATCTGCTACATTTTTGAGAAAGAACATAGGGTCAGGAGGACCTTGTTTGAATGAGACAAACATCTTGAATTAATTGACAACCGTGTACGATAAGAAAAAAGGAGAAGCATGTTGATAAAGAAGATCAAAAATCATGTCAAGTCAACAAGACTATCAATACTTACATTAAACCGAACTAGCCAAAGCTATCGTCAGGTTGCGGGAGCAGAACCCGAGTTGTGCCGTGGGGTCACTTCTCTCGGTCACGGCCACCGGGCTCAAGTCCGCCAAGAGTAACTGAAACCTGAATAAATCCCACAGTACCATCTATTCAAATGATCTCGTTATTGATATAGATATCCTGATATCGGACTTGACTAAACATCTAACAAAGAACAATTCTCATTTTTCGCTGAAAATGTTCGCCTGTCAGAATGCTCTTATTGCCAAATCAATAGCTGGCCAGCTATGCAAGGTAAGTCTTGGTCTTCCGTTCCTGCGGGGTGGTATATGCTAGCATTGCCCTACGTATTGACAATAATTACAAGTCACTGACTTAACATCGGATATTATAGGCTCTTGGAGTACGACTCGTCACAAATCCCCAAGTTGTTCAATTAGCTCGCAATGCTCGTTTCAATAGTCTCTTCATAGATCTGGAGCATTCCGTGCTCTCACTCAATGATGCTAGCAATTTATGCATCGCAGGCTTGAACACGGGCATTACACCATTCGTCCGGGTACCACATCAATGCGGCAATGGCTTTGTCCAAAAGGTTCTCGACGGGGGTGCCATGGGCGTAATATTTCCTCATATAACAAATGCCAGTAGGTTGAAAGACTCTCACTCGGATTAGATCTTGGCTAATTTGTCTACTCTACAGAGGAAGCAAAGGACGCGGTATCAATCTCCAAATATCCACCTCAAGGGTGCCGTTCTATGACTGGACAGTTGCCTGTCATATCCCTCAAAACCTTTCCCCAATCCCAGGTGATCCGCGAAACCAACGCTTCAGGGTCGACCGTATTCGTTATGATCGAAAATGCAGATGCGGTTGACAACGTGGACAGCATTGCTGCCGTCGAAGGTGTCGACGTGGTTCTAGTCGGATCCAATGATCTGGCCATAGAGTTGGGCATCCCTGGAGAGTTTCGCCACGACACGTTTCGTCGTGTTCTCACCCGCATAAGTGAGGCGTGCAAGAAACATGGCAAGATCATGGGCCTCGCAGGTATCTACGATCAACCAGATATTCATGACTGGGCCATTCATACGTTGGGTGTGCGGTTCTTGTTATGCCAGCAGGACTCGGGTTTGATAGCAGGTGGTGCCGCAAAATGCTTGGCTGGTGTCGAGGTTGTTGAGAATAAGTCTTCCTCGGCGCCAAACCGTGGGATTAGTGGACCCAATGGAGCAATTGGGAGGCTGTAGAACCTGAATGGATTGGGATATCACAACATGAATACTTTCCTATGTCTATTAGCAAACTACTGAATCAACTGTGGCCCAGCTGTAGGTTGTTTCCATAAAAAGATAACATCATGTCCTGATTATACCGAGGTATAAAAAGCAGCCTATCGATTCCTCGATCTGTTCTACGCTTCACGGCTTTCCTTGTTCGTTCTTTGAATTGCCAGTATCCCAAAGTTCAATATGACTTACCGTCAGTAGCGGCTTTCTCTTCCTAGGGTTGTTTTTGTACGCTAACTAACCTTTCGGCCTTGAAAAAGAATGGTCGATAATTTGGGTTGCCCTTTCATACCACTGGCACAACGAAGTCTGTCTGTGGATGAACCGTGTCTGCATTGCATGGTGGTACTAGAATATCTACTCCATCCATATTTCCCCCAAGACCCATAACGGCGGCTCATTCGCTTTGCGGGGTTTGATGGTAGCTAACCCAATTAAGGTAAGTGTAAATGGATATTCTCCATGTCCTGACACAGTGTTGGAAGTCAATCTCTTTCCCTCCTTGTTATCTAGATCTCGTCCAGAAGCAGGCAGTATTCGGCGTTGCCAGATATTTAACCCGCAGCTGCTGTATTATTAACTGCACTTCACTCGCCACTTATATTTTTGCAGATGCGCTCATCAGCCGGCGAAGGTGCTTCACACAAACAGCCAAAGGCGGTCCAATGTCGCGTCAGTAGTCCCCCTTATGATCTGAACAAAGTCGCCCAATTGTATAATGGCGATTATCTGTACAACACAATCACTGACCTTTGGTCTATGCTCAAAGCTGTCTAAAATGTCGTGAGCGCAAAGCCCGTTGCTCAGGTACATGTCCTTGCGTCAATTGTACTCGCCGTCCAACAGAATGTGTTTTCGATTAGGATGACCGTAAGGTTTTAGTATCTGAGAAGTGAGTCCTAGCCTAGGAATAAAATATTGGCGTTTCATACGCTAAAATATTTTGTAGTCAGCTGAACGAGCTGAAGCGAAAAGCTGAGGAATGGGACGAAATGCATGGGCCAGCCAAGAAGACTTCAAGACCATCAGTTAGCTCAGGTAAACACCTTTTTACATTCAACTCGATGCATACTCCGAGATGCGAGCTTACGGGTTTATCAGATGTGCATACGGCAGAATCTGAACTGGAGCTAACTGCTGACGATGCGCTGCCTCGAGTGACCAACCCTCTAGTGACACCGTCATCCAAATTCGTGGTAGATATCCAAGGGAGAAAACGAAAGCTTGTTCCAAAAGATCACATCATTCTGAAAGCTAATCAACATAGCTAGTCTTCCTTGGACCTTCCTCGACTTGGGCATATAGTCGCCATGTCATGGTCATGATTCGACAGGTTCGTTCCCCTTCTTGCATTCCATCTCGATGATAGCTGAGACGGAGACAAGTACGTCAACCAAGAAACCTCACCTGAAGTCCCACTCAACATTTATGGGGCTACCTTCAACATAGAACTTCCCCCCATGAGACAGGCTGGAGCACCTATCAGTATAGAGTCTCCCTTCACTAGACTACGCGATTTGCCTCACAAACACCGTCAAGTTCCACATAGCCCAAACCTATCATATTTCCGATGGAACTCACTTCATGCGAGGTCTTTTATCACTGTACAACGACGGACCGGCGCCCTTGAATTCGGAAACCAGATGTGGTAAATTCAGTACTTTCTCGTCATGGTGCTAGGAAAGGGACTTCTTACTCGGGGCATGTCAAAGGCCGGCTCGCCTGGTAGCGAGTACTTTTTGCGGGCAATGGAGCTTTTCCCTGATGCCAGCGGACTCTATGAAGATCCAATGCTGTCCATTGAGGTATGCTGCGGACTTGCTCTTTATCTTCAGTCCGTGGACCATCGCAATAGTGCTTATGTATATGTAAGCACCTCGCTTCCTACACTATCCAGCCTCTTAATTGACGTTCACTTCTAGCTTGGACTGGGATTGAGGATAGCTCTCAGCCAAGGTGTTCATCGCGACATTGTGGGTGAGTTCTCAGATGATAATGAAGTCAAGCGGTATCGCAATGCTTGGTGGACATTATACATTCTTGACCGCAAATTCTCATCTTTGATGGGTGCTCCAAGCTCTGTTCACGATAGCGATATCTCCGTTCCGGTGCCAGGGGTGGTATGAGAATCACGAAAGTCGAACGCCCTCGATATGCATATCAAGCGGTCAAGGCTCATCGCAAAAGTTCTCAACAGTTTGTAACCCGCCTACAAAGATACGTCAGAACAGTCAGCTGACAAATATTCATAGCGGTATACGGGATTGATGGACGATTAGGTGACTCGTTCCCGAAGAACACTCTTACAATTGTGAAAGAGCTCGCTGCCTTGGCCTCTGAGTGGAACTCATACCCGGACTTGAAACTGGATGGCCAAGGTCCTGTATCCCGAGTCTCTGCTACGCTGAACCTTTGTTACCACCAGGTAAGTCTCACTGAAAGTCTTGGCAAGCGGACGACTAAGATTCTTTGCAGTGCATTACATTAGCTACAAGACCTGTCGTCATGTGTCTCTCGCGAGATAAATTAGAGCTGGGCAGAAGAGAGAGTAGATCAACGTTTGAGATTGCTGAGCCCATCAAAGCTTTGTTGAAAGCTTGCTACGACTCAGCCCACAAATCCCTCCGTATCTTAGCCGTGTTACAATCCCAAGATCTTCTCGGTATGTTAGCTTCGCTGAACGTGAACCATGGGATTTTGCTTGAACTGACCTTTCTAAGAACTCTTTCTTCCGTTTGACTTGGACCACGCCTTTTCAGCAGGCTTTGTTCTCGCTCTCATCTCTGCCGTTCAGCCATTCCCAGGCGCTGTATGCGACCCATACTTCGAGGCGACAGTAAACGTTCTCGATACATTGATTGCTGGCGGTAATCTCCCTGCACGCTTCCGGCGTCAAGAGATAGAACGCTTGCACGATATGCTACATCTAATAGACCAGCAAGAGAGTGTATCGCATCCAAATGGGGACCAAACAACTGGCGTTATTGCACACCAAGGAGAGCAAGGAATTTCGCCAAGTCAATTACTCAATGTGACTAATATGCTAGACTGCTGTCCGCCCTTGAACTTGGATCTTGATGCGGTCAATAGCTGGTTGTGGGAATCTGCTAGCTTTGGGACATGCAATCAATGAAAACTTGACATTGGAAAGATGCACCTGAGACGCAAATGTCGCATAAGCATTGAAAAGTCACATCCTGTTGAGCCTCAAATTGTTATATGGATCATACGAATACGAGCGAAGATGGATGCACCTCGCCACATCGGTACCTGAGCCTATGAGACCATCATGTTAGCCGCCGACCTCCCAAATCTAAAGGTCTAAACTGCAGCATGTGATATCTCTTGCTTACCTAGTTATTAGAGTTCAGAGCTAAGTCTTGTGGACTCAACCTAGACTATCGGAAGAAGGACTGCAAGGCACATGGGAAGGATGAAATGAGCCATTTGACAAATTACAGGCATTCTACTTGTCGGAGCTCCAATAGGGATTCATTCCGGCTGACACCAGGGTATTATGATGTTGTGCTAGGATATGATTAAATGGGATTATTAAATCCATTCCCAAAATCCACTTCTCTGCGAGTCTACATAAATATTTTACCCGCACCGCTCGGTAGCCTGACCCCCAACCTTCAGACTACCTCCCTACTTCGTCTCAACGGATGGCAAGTATCGGCAATCACTCTCACGTGTCTCTTGTTATTTAAAAATGGCAGATATAGCAGTGATGACGCTTATGTCAATGCCCACGATGAGCGCCTCTACAAGAATTCCTTTTCACGCGCTGGGCATGTCATCCTTCATGTTCAGCTTCTATCTTCTTACGACTTGGGACTCCAATTATTC
This sequence comes from Fusarium goolgardi, assembly GCA_014899075.1. Lineage (NCBI taxonomy): Eukaryota > Fungi > Ascomycota > Sordariomycetes > Hypocreales > Nectriaceae > Fusarium > Fusarium goolgardi. The sequence goes on along the minus strand of JAAVUI010000005.1, from coordinate 12,798 downwards.
GCGTTCCTTTGGGTGGTACTTCCAACTTCTGACTGTTGCCGGCCTCGCCTTATCTCTAGTCACATTTTCACTCGGTCTCGTCGCAGACTTAGCCACCGACAGTATCATTTCCGCGGCCAAAGACGCCATCGCAGTTCTTGCGGCCCCTATTGAGGCCCCAATCGCCGTTTTTTATTGGTCCATCAGAACGCATGACCGACCCCTGGTTACTTATGCCAGAAGATCTCATAATCAATCCGTTAGCTGACCTTGGCTTCCACCTTGTTCCAGCTGTTCTGCTGGTCAGGGACTTAGTGCTATTGAGTCCAAAAGCCACTATTACTACACGAAGTGCGATGTATCTAATTACGATACTGGCTGTCGTATACTGGTGCTGGATTGAATTGTGTTTCCACAAGAATGGCTGGTAAGTTTGTATAAGACCGTCCGTCTCAACCTCTCTTGCTAACGATCTCATAGGTATCCCTATCCAATGATGGATCAGCTCTCAGCCGTACAGAGGGTTGTTATCTTTATTGCACCAGCATGATTGTTGACTGCCTCGTCGTCCGCTCTTCAATGTGTGCATGGCATGGTCCACAGCTCCACGAACAGGAAGATGAGAGCTGAATAAGAAAATGTCAAGCTATGGATTGATGGAGGGACCTTAGCACCTGCTCGATGAAGTGAAGTATTCGGAAGAGATCTATTGCTGCGGGCTACATATGCCAACGATTGAAATAGAATGTGTTACTATCCTTATCATTTCACTACATTATTTCTAACTTACAACCTGCTATTCATTGTCACTATTGTTACTATGTTCGCTTGATGAATTTAGGTAATACATTCTGATAAGCATAACCACCATTGTTCCTCTATGTAATACATGTCCTTTTCCTCCGGGTGAAATGGTAGCTCCAAGCATCACAAATGTTACATGGTGCTATCTGATACTCGTCTCTTTGCAGGTCCTGTGGTGTACCAAATTTGGAATATCTCCGCCTGGATATCCCAAGTTTGTAAACCTCTTCACGGCGGATTTTATGACAGCTATTTTCGTATTGCGTCACTGTATCTGTCTTTGCCGCCTGCTCTTTTCTAATTTCAATCTGGAAAAGAGTATAGAATACAAATATAGTCGGCATCATAGGAAAAGGGTCAGCCTTGGCCTCAAAGAACAAGGGTGGTGCATGGTATTACATGAGCACTAAAGCAGCACAATGATGTCTTCTTACATACTGCGGCCCAACAGGCTACTTTTGGTCGGAAATTCCCCCTTTGGTCGTTCTAGCGCAGTCATGCATGTTCACATGAGGACTTCAACCAATTCGTGCGAGATTTATCCGATACAAGCCTCGCATTGCGCACCAATCGGTGGACCACTCTGCAGGATGCCAAGACCCATGAGATGTGGTTATCGTACCAGGCTGGGTATCAATTCCAATTGTTGAACGTGTTGAACCAATTGATGAGTAACGATTGTAAACACAGGAGCTTCTTTGCGAGAAACTACCTATCATGGCAATCAGGCTTACAAGAGACCTCAGACAGAGTTCGCCATCTGCAATCGTGTGAGAGGCGGTAGTACTGACGCAGGCCAAGAACGACTTTTGGAGCCCGGTGTCATTGCATGGTACGTGAGACACGCAGTGAGTGAATTACTGTAGCTTGTGCCACTGCACCGCTTTTGGAAGCGCGTAAGCAAGGTCTCTGATACCAATGACAAGTGCATTCACAATCAGGGTAACAACAATACTCATACTGAATGATGTCAACAAGGAGGAGACAAAATAGATACACAGCCAAAAGCCCCCACATGTAAACAAGAACTTGGTCATGATTGGGATGGTGTTGTAAAGTTTGACAGGTGTATAGATATATAATAGAGTATGCAGAGTTTATGAATGGTCTGCTTTTGCATCTCCATCTTAAGTTACATCGATCATACCTGATGTGGTGTCGGTAAATATGTCGATAACTACTGTATTTGCAGCTGCGATCCTTTTTGTGGCTATTGCTGTAAAAATCCTATCAAATCTTTATTGCGGTCCACTCTCATCTCTCCCCGGGCCTTGGTACACACGTGTCACAGGCATTCCATTACTCTATGCCCGAGCTACCGGGACAAGTCGAGAACATCTTCGCCGCATCCACAAACTTTATGGCCCGGTAGTGAGAGTCGGTCCCACTGAAGTATCTCTCAACAGCCTTGATGGTTATTATAAAGTCCATGGAGTGGGAAGCCGTTGCATCAAGCCTCCTGTTTTTGAACGTATCCGGTTCAGTCACTCACTTATGTTGTTCAGCATTCGAGATCCGAAACTTCATGCGCAACGGAAACGTATCTTAGGGCGTGGTCTATCAGCAATGAAAGGGGAGCAGGAGTTCAATGTTCGGCGGTTGGCGGAGCTTGCCGTGTCAAACATCAAGAAGGAGGCTCAAGAGGGCAAGTCCGATGTATACAAATGGTGGCGATGCTTGGCAGTTGATGTCATAAGCGAAATGGCGCTTGGAAAGCCTTTTGAACTGCTTGGGTCGGGTGGTCAAGACCTGCCGGTATACAAAGCCTTGGGCAATGTAGGGCCGAATGTCAGTCTTCAGGTCATCCTACCCAAATTTCTCCAGTCCCTTATCAAGTGGTCTCCAATCGCCTGGCTCCGGGATGTCGGCCAAGTCACCGAGATCATATTCGGCAGAGTATCAACTTCTCTCGCTGAAGTGTCACTACCCTCGTGTGGTCCAAGTATGGTTCGTCACATACTGGGTGAAGCCGAGTTGAGCAAGACACCGGGTTTAAGCGACGAAGAGTTGGGATCTGAGGTATCCATGCTGCTTGTTGCAGGTTCTGATAGTACAGCCGCTACGTTGACATACGCCACGTGGGAGATAATACGAGATCCACATCTAAGGGAAGGCATTGAGGACGAGGTAGCCCGTCTCCCAGAAGACTTCACTGCGAAAGATCTGGAGCATCTACCACTTCTCAACAGTGCTCTAGAGGAGGCTCTGAGACTATACAACCCTGCTGCTGCACTTGTGGAGAGAGTTTTGCCTCCGAATGGTATATCTCTACACGGCTGGGATCTTCCGGGCGGCACTATGGTCTACACAGCAGGATGGCTCATCTCACGCCTTGAAGAGATCTTCCCTGATCCAAATACGTAGGTTAATCTCTTCCAGGTCAAAAGGCCTTTCACGTTTTCACTGCTGACCTAACTCAGGTTTCATGCGACTAGATTCATTAACCCATCACCTGAGCAGAGAAGAGCCCACGTACCTTTCAGCATTGGCTCAAGGAGATGCATCGGAATGCAACTCGCTCGCATGGAGACTCTTGTCACACTTGCGACATTCTTCCGCCATTGTAAAGATATGAAGCTGCATAATAGCATGACGGATGAGATGATGGCGCAGTTCGGTGAATTTCTTATTGTCCCAAAAGGAGGAAGATGTGACATTGTTGCGTCGCATTAACTTTCAGGAACATGTGACTGAGAGACTCGGTCCACTATCAGTGGGAAAGGCTGTTACTATCTTCTCCGTGGCGCTAGGCAACGGAAACCTATAGTTCAGTTACGTCAAATAAACTCGAATTGAAAGTCAATAGCCATCGTCAAAGTGATTGGGTTGAGTCCGGGAACCCACTCTAGGGCTTGAGCTCAAGCTTCAGGTAGAATTAGTTATCCTCGGTTATTTGCTACTCAGATATTCCCAGCCTCCTACACATCAAGAGTATGTCAGATTTGCGCAACCCTGCTTATACAATTACAGCATCTCCGAATCAGTCCACAGGAGCTTCCTGTCGTGATCTTCAAAATGATCATCCAACCCACCAAACCAGGCACGAATCTTCCAAGCCTGGCAACGAATTTCCCCCGCCAAGTATACTACTACCAACCTGGAGTCCCTCTCCAAACTCCTCCTACTTCAGGCGTCGGCGGATTCTTGGGCCTCGCAACATGGCAGTTGATAGCCCTCGTCATCGTCATTATGCTAGTATTAGTCTGCATTTTTTTATGTATGCGAAGGAAGAAGCATCATAGAAAACCTGCGCCGGACGAGGATGAAGAGGGTGAAGGTGAAGAGGAAGAGGCAGAAGAGGAGGCAGAAGAAGAAGGGGAAGATGGAGACGACGAGGAAGCCGAAGAAGAGGAAGAAGAAGAGCCTGCGCCGGATGAAATGCAATTGAATCCGTACGCCGCCCAGTTCCTAGTTGGTCCCTACGCACAACAGCCATCCAGCGCAACTATCATCGGGTCACATGCTATATACACTTGCCCGCGAGGCTTCACTGTTCGATGGTAGAAGTTGGTATGTAACACCCTGATCAACGGAGGATAGTTTAAACTGATTGTAGAGCAGGGTACCCTTTCCTCCGTCGATGGTAGCATTCTAGGGAAGCTTCAGGTAAACAACCAGCCGATTGTTTCAGTATTTGGGCCCCTGGACGGACGGATATAACACATGGTGGTGACTGGACGGGACGTTTCAGGGCAGCAGAGGATAAAAAAAACATAGCAGCGAATACACTTGAACACATCTCTACCACCACTTGGATGTCTGCTTTTTTGAACTTTTGCACAAACGGGTCTACTTTCGGTCTTTGTCTGTCTACTTGCCAATGTCCAGTGAGAATTTTGTTTGTTTCAACTTTTTCTTTTTTGTGATACTGTTGTGTGAGTTTCGGTAAGAGAACTTTAACCAAGACAAGATAGCCAAAGGAAAGAACCTGGTGTCATATCTGCAGTCGCCTAGGAGTAAATTTGTACATTGTCTTATCAATGTTCAACCCGTAACATGTCTGGTTTATCTCCGTAACGCCTATTCAGATGTAGCTCAAAGGATCCTACCTCTGCAGCACGATCTTATTCGCGGATGACCCCCATGACGCTGTATCAGCTGTGCTCCCAACTTCCCCTTCCAGAGAGCCGACTGACAGGAGAAATTGGCGTGTCTGAGTGACTGGTGATCTTGGCACCATTATTCGTGTTGAGGACAAGGTTTTGCGAACTGACTTTCCCACTGAACTCTCCCTGGGTAGTCAATTGTTTGATGTCGCTATAATCAAGCTTCGCATCATAGCTGTTGAAGTCTCCAACTGGGGGATCAAAACTGCCATTGAAGGTGCACTGTACACCATCAACCACAAAGGTGGCCGTGATTTTGTTTCCTCCGTCGAAGCTGCTGACTGTACCAGAGGTGGTGGGCATCTGAGAACGAATTAGTGGAGGTTCGATAATGTTAGAGTTTATCTGGGTTTCCAGTACCGTGCAGGCTTTGCTATGGGATCAGTAAATGAACAAGATTCGAGGGTGAGAAAGACGAAGATTGAAACCGCGAAAGTGAGGGGAATGATGGCAGCTTATAGGACTTCCAGATCAGTATTGCCACAGGTTATGATCTCATTGTTCTCTCGCGGCAGGAATCCAGACTTCTGGGATTGGACGTTTCGAGTAAGCCACTAGGTCGAGACTACGCCACAAAGTTACATTTTCGGAATTGACTTTGGTCCTTTATGCGGATGACCAGACTTACTGTTAGTTTCTTTACCTTATTGGAATTTCGTGTTGAAGGCTATCGATAAAGGGTTCCGGTTACTTGAGTGTGGAACATACCAAGGCACATAATGGGCGACGTTAGTACACCCGATGGCTTGACAGTGCTACCTTTGTTAAAAATTAAGAGGGTTCTTTGGCTCAACCAGTGGCTTCGACAGTAAGTTTTGTAACTGTGTAATGCACTTTGAGAACATGCGATGGATCACTTCAGCTATTCTAGTATTGAACGACCGTAAATTTTTATCTATGTCATGGGTGTTAACGAGACTTGTCTTACCGAGACTGTTCTAATAGCTGATTTTCAAGTCTTGAGCATGCAGTCCATTCATTTAGCCCCAGCTTTACAGTCCCCAAGTTGCTGTCTCTTAAACCAACGGACACCATCAATGGTGAGAACTTCCCGCAGACTATTATGGCAGCCAGGCCGAAGGAATGCCAAAGGATAGATCGGAGATGGTAAACCGATCTTGGATACTGCTTCGCAGACAGGCTATAGTTTTCATGCGCATTACTTCTTATTCGCAAGATACTTCAAGAACAGTGCTCTGGAGTCGGTTGACTCTAGCCGTGTAAACTTTAACGATATTTCCAGACTCCTTGTTGTCCTGTTTGCACTCTCTTCCTATAGCCTGCTCAGTGTGAAGCAGTTACTCATTGCGAGAAGCTCCAGGCTGATCTTATTGAAGGCAGGGCGAATAGTTCAGAGCACAGTTGATAGAACCAAGAAATAGAACCTTATTGAAGAGCGACAACCCAAAAGAATACATGCCAACAATAGGAGACACGCGATGATTGTTGTAAGTTCAGTATGAGGCTCTCGATACTTCCTATTTTCCCCATAGAGGTGTTGAACTGTTTGTTATATTCATGCTTGGCTGCCTTTTGTTAGTTAGTATGTGCGTCTTTATGGACTCCGTATATAGTAACTGATAGGACAGCCAAACAAGTACATCAGTATCAAGAGGATCCCTTACATGAAGCGAGGTGAAGACTTGAACTTGTACTCCGTCGTCCACGCATTATTTCCACCAATCAGCGTACAGCACGGTCCCGTGGTCTAGTTGGTCATGGCATCTCGTTAACACCGAGAAGGTCCCCGGTTCAATCCCGGGCGGAACCACTCTTTTTGTCTTTAGTTTGAGTGGTGATGGAGAAGATGACACGGCGGTTGTTGTTTCACTGATACGTTTGAAATGAACGTTGGAGAACAGGGAGGAGAGCACATTAAGTCTCTAAACTTTGAGTGTTGAGGGGGCAAAGCATTCTAAGTTACGGGATTCAAGGCTACAGAAGCTACATAGCTCCTCGATTCGGTCTCACTGAAATAAACAGCAGGCTTCTCACTTGGCGAACAGCAATAGAAGTTCATATCAGGCAAGACACCACTTTCCAAGAAAATGCAAATCATTCACAGGCGAGTTACAAGTTTACATAAGGAAGAAAGAGTAAAGAATATACATGTATAAATCTATGTGGTAAAAAGTCTATTCAGAATAGTCTAATGTCTCTGGGCAGAGAACGTTTAGAGAAGGGCAAAGGCGCCGATGACAGCCATGATACCGGCAGGGACAACCTGGGCGGCACCAGCAGTGACGGCGGTGGGAGTGGTGGCAGGAGGAGCACCAGCACCAGTACCAGAGGGAACAACAGCAGGAGTGTTAGCGCCGGAAGGCTTGGAACCAGTGCCAGTGGGGCCGGCAACAGGGCCGTGGCAAGCAGTAGGCTTGACGAGAGAACCGTTGCTGTCGAAGGGAGCGTAGCCAAGGCACTCGGAGTACTCAGCAGCGCAGGTGGACTTGTTGGAATCAGGAGCAACACGGCAAGAGTCGTACTTCTCAGTGCACATCTCAGCGCAGTCCTTGGCCTCAGCAGGGGTGGAAGGTGTAGCGGGAGGAGCGTAACCGGTAGGAACAACGGGAGCGGTGGTGACGTGGTGGATACCAGTGACAGTGACGGTACCGGGCTTGGTGACGGGGATGGTCTGGTTGCCGTAGGTAAGAGTGGTCTTCTCGGGGCAGTAGGTGGTCAGCTTGGTGACAACCTCGGTGGTGTAGGCAGGGCCAGTAGGCTTGACACCCTCGTGGCAAGCAGTGGGCTCAACGAACTTGCCGCTCTCCCAAGGGTTGTAGCCGAGGCAAGCAGCGTAATCAGCAGCGCACTGAGCCATGTTGGCATCGGAAGCAACGCGGCACTCATCGAACTTGTCGGAGCACATTTCAGCGCAGTCCTTGGCGTGAGTGGGCTTGGGAGGAGCATAGCCAGTGGCGGTAGCGACGGGCTTGGTGATGGTGCAAGAGCAGTCCTCAATGGTTAGAGTGGTGGCCTTGGTGACAGTGTAGGTCTTGTCACCGTAGGTGAGGGTGGTGGCACCAGGGCAGTAGGTGGTCAGGTGAGTAACGACCTCAGTGGTGTAGTGGATGGTCTCGTTGGAAGGAGGAGCATAGTAAGGAGAAGCGTTGGCAGCGCCGAGAAGGGCGGTAGCGAAAGCGGCAGTCTTGACGAAACCCATTATGACGGTTGTGTTGTTGTTTTTTTGGTGGTGGTGAAGTATTAAGAGTAGCGAGTGTATTAAGCGAAGGACGCGACAAGTTGGATTAAGTAACGAGTGTGATTAGCGAGTCTGGGATGAAGAGGAAAGATAGAAATCTGGAGTAGAAGAAGGACAAGAGTCTTTATAACTCTTCTGGTTTGCTTTGCCTTGTTCTATTGTTATCACAAGATCCCAGACGAGACCACACGAGACGATCGATCAATGTGGACCAGGACCTTGCATTGCGGAGACATGATTAGCACAAGGACCCAAAAAAAAGCTCGTGTTTATTTTTGGTCTGCCCTCTTTCTGACATTCTATACGAAGGGGTAATTTGCCAGTCTGTCAAGCGAATCGTGATCCGGAACTCGGCTTTGGGGGACCTGACTAAAAAGAAATGAAGTGACCAATGGAATGGCCGAGACATATACGATAGGTGCATTTATTGACTGCCGCCTTGCTTTTTGGTCTCTTGATGCCCCTGACGCTAAGGGTGGCACTGTCGCGGAAGTTGACATTTATTACCCTTGCAACCTGTAGGCTAACTACTCAGCAGAACTTTTCAAGCCACGGCGGGCGGAATGGATTCCATTGTCCTTAGAACCTGGCACGATTTGGCCGAACAATAGGACCGGTCGGGCTGCCTGTTGTGTTATGCCGTGTTGACGCAGAGAGAGATGGGGAATGGCATCGTGTTTGTTTAACATAGACTAGTTCGAACTCAAAGGCTGTCGATATCTTTACTGAGCTTGAATGTTCTGCCTGATAAAAGATAAAGAATGACATTTATGCCACTTGGTTGTTGGTGGACAGACATATGTCCATATAGAGTTAATGTGGCGGCAAGACTGGCTATGAATGCGTCGGCAGTGTTCTTGGCGATTCCAGAGCTCGTTGAGCGTCTCGGAGCCCACGTATCTAGTGCCCCAAGATCATGTCATGAACAGCATTTCGCTTGGATACCTATTACCAGTGGCGGCAGACATCGGAATCGTGGGACAGATCTCGACTGTAGTGCAATAATTGACGGTAACTAGCAGTAAAACATGAGTTGTAGCCGCGTGTTGTAGCCGCGTACCTTTCCTCAAAACATAATAAAACTTTCATACTCGTGACCTACTGTCCAAATCACTTACCTAGGGTAAGTTAGTAAAGATAGAGATTCTAGGTTTTTAATCCACATGGATTCTTTAGTTTGCAATTTTGAGAAAATCGAGAAGGCTTAGGCTTTGGCTGAAAGATAACAACTTGTAATAACATCTTTCACCGCGTGTGGTCCCAGGCGATTATTAGACCCACTTCCGTTGTACCCACTTGTCAAGCAGTCTGTCTCTCTTATCTTATCTGTCGCAAAAAAAAAAAAAAAAGCCAACTCTACTTGTCAATCGTGAGTACAGACTTGCCTTTGTCAAGTTTTTGATTGATCATTTTCGGCACACTATTCAATGGCGCCAACATTACCTTCTCGTAAGCGAAAGGTTCTCGCGGAACCTCCTCCTGTTGATGATGAGCTCGCTGGTGTGGAACTTGACGGTATCTTATCCCAGAGCGAGGACGGTTCAGACTTTGAAGAAAGCGACGTCGAAGGTGGATTAGACGACAACTCTTCTGAGAATGACCTCGATGAGCACGACCGAGACGCCGAGGAAGACGATGACGACGACGACGCATACAGCGAAGACGCTTCTTCTGACGCCGGCAACAGCTTCGGAGCGCCTCCTACTCTCGACGCTGATAACTCTGAACCGAACTATCGCGTTGTAAAAGATGCCAATGGAGGCGAGCGTTACGAATACGCAGAGGTTGATCCTGTCTACGACAGTGACGACTCTGACGCCCAAGGTCCCGTAAACACGATTGGAAAGATTCCTCTCTCGTTTTATGATTCTTACCCCCATATTGGTTACGATATCAATGGCAAGAAGATTATGCGCCCAGCTACTGGGGACGCTCTAGATGCCCTCCTTGACAGCATTGAGATCCCTAAGGGCTGGACTGGCCTGACAGATCCCGAAACTGGAAAGCCGCTTGACCTTACCCAGGATCAACTCGAGCTTCTCAAGCGACTACAGATGAACGAGGTCCCGAATGAGGGATATGATCCTTATCCCGTATGGCTTTTCCCGTACTCTCATCCTTCAGAGTCGTCATTGCTAACTTGCTTAGGACATGGTCCCATATTTCACAAGTATCGAGGAGAAGATGCCTCTCAGCGCTGCGCCAGAACCGAAACGAAGATTTGTTCCCTCCAAGCACGAGGCAAAGCGGGTGGCTAAGCTGGTTCGGGCTATCAAGGAGGGGCGCATTCTACCTTATAAGCCCCCAGAGGAGCGTCAAAGAGAGGACAAAGAGAAGGAGGAATCTTACTATGATGTGTGGGCAAACGAGGAGCCTCAGGATCCTCATGTCATGAACATCCCAGCACCCAAACTCGCTCCTCCTGGATATGATCTCAGTTACAACCCTCCACCCGAATATCTGCCGACTGAAGAGGAGAAGGAAGCTTGGAAGAATCAAGATCCCGAAGAGCGAGAAAAGGAGTACCTACCCGCCAAGTTCGACTCGCTACGCAAGGTTCCCGGTTACGGCGAGTTCGTCAAGGAGCGTTTTGATCGCTGCTTGGATCTCTACCTTGCACCACGAATTAGGAAGAACAGGCTTAACATCGATCCTAACTCTCTTCTGCCGAAGCTCCCTCGACCGGAGGACCTCAAGCCTTTCCCCACTCTCAACCAGACGATCTTTCGCGGACACGATGGGCGGGTTCGTTCTGTAGCGTTCAGCCCTGACGGTGAATTTGTTGCCTCCGGCGGCGATGATGGCACCGTCCGCGTATGGGCTCTGAACGGTCATCAGGAATGGGTGGCTAAGCTCAGTGGCGAGGAGCCTGTCAACATGGTGCGATGGCGACCCAACAAGGAGACCCTCATATTGGCAGCAGCTGCTGGAGAGGATCTATTTTTCATGATTCCATCAGTTGCCAGTGACGCCGTGGAGAAGGCGAGTCGCGAAGTCCTTGACGCTGGTTTCGGTTATGCTACAAATGGTGCACAGCCTAGTGCAATCAACGGCATAAAGAAAGAACCTCCGGCCAAGTGGTCCCGACCTGGCGCCAAGTTGGAGTCTGCCGGGGTGCTCCTTATGGCTACTGTTAGGTCGACGATCAAGGTTATCAATTGGCACAAACGAGGTGAATATATCTGCACGGTTTCTCCAACTGGACAACGAAGCTCAGTCGCCATTCATGCTATCTCCAAGCACCTGAGTCAACTGCCCTTCAGAAAACTTCCTGGTCTTGCACAAACAGCACAATTCCATCCGTCAAGGCCACTCTTTTTCGTTGCCACGCAGCGTATGATCCGATGCTACGATCTCCAGCGTGAAGAGCTCGTTAAGGTTGTTCAACCCGGTGCCCGATGGATATCCTCTTTTGATGTGCACCCTGGTGGAGATAACCTTATCGTTGGATCTTATGATCGAAGACTCTTATGGCATGATCTGGATCTATCCGCTCGTCCATATAAGACGATGCGATTCCATCCCGAGGCTATCCGGGCAGTTAAATACCACCGCAGTCTTCCTCTCTTTGCTGATGCAAGTGATGATGGCACACTTCAGATCTTCCACGGCAAGGTTGTCAGCGACCTGATGGAAAACGCTACAATTGTGCCTGTCAAGATGCTCCGAGGCCACAAGGTCATCAGCAAACTGGGTGTCCTAGACGTGGATTGGCACCCGAAACACCCGTGGTGTCTCAGTGCAGGTGCTGACGGAACATGCAGGTTGTGGACATAGTTGTATGTCTGTGAACAGGGGCTCCATCCTTTAGAAATGTTGAGCTATGGTCGCGGTAGGCTTTCTTCCAGCGATGGCGTTAGGACACAAAATAATACATCAGTTCCCACATTTAATTAGTAGTCCCAGAATCCATCAGTTGTCAATGTTGGAATTGCTATGTCGGCTGGACAGTCAGTTTGTTGCTGTTGAAGAGGGCTGTGCTATAATACATCCTTGAAGCTGTGACATTGCCAATTCCCGCACATCATGGTGTGAAATTCAAATGCTATGCGATTAATAGAGTAGAATTCGTAATACATAACTAATTGCTATAAACAAACGACTTGAAGTGCCAGGCATTGCGCTATTTTGCGGCGAAACGATCACCATCCACAACCATGGCGCCCTCCCACCCTTTCGCCGGAATGGCCAACTGCCAAGCGAATGTCCCTTTTTTCAACTCAGACAGCACGCGTTCAGCGAACACCACGATAACCTCATGTTTCCAATACATGGGCCTTACAGTTCCTCTCGAACCTTGGCCTTGGCGTCAGCCTCTGCCTCGGCAGCCTTCTGCTTCGCGACTTGGCCACCAAGCTGGAGCTGGCTTGCAACCCAGTTGTAGGTGTCACGAGCAGTATCTCCGAGCTTAGCGAAGAGTGTTCCAGATGGTGAGCTGGTACCGTATTTGAAGTAGGTGGCTTGCTTTCGAGCCTCGGCCTTCAAATCCTCCAACTTAGATCCCTGTGGGACCGGGACACCATAGCTGTCGAGATAAGCCTTGAGGTCGGTCTCGGTCCACTCATCGAACGCAGACTGCTTAGCAGAGTTGGTTGCGGAAGTGAGATAACTGGTGGCAGAAGCCCAGGTTGATCCACCTGCAGAGGAGGCTGAAGAGTAGGCGGACTGGGCAGCGTCGTAAAGTTCATTACGAGTGGCATCCTTCTTCTC